>CM042537.1:16921708-17214208 GCA_023630585.1 Cranoglanis bouderius
TGGTGGTGGAAGTGTGATGGTGTGGGGATGCTTTGCTGCTTCAGGGCCTGGGCAACTTGCAATAATTGAGGGAAACATAAATTCTGCTCTCTACCCGAAAATCCTAAAGGAGAATGTCTGGTCTTCAGTCCATAAGCTGAAACTCAAACGCAACTGGATTATGCAGAAAAGACAATGATCCAAAGCATAGGAGTAAGTGAAAGACTGATCTCCAGTTATGGGAAGCGTTTGGTTGCTGTTAATGCTGTTAAAGGTGGCACAAACAGATTTTAAGTTTACGGGGGCAATTAGTTCTTCACATTGGTGATAGGTGTTTTTTGCTTCAATGAAAAAATAAATAAATAAAAACTGTATTGTGTGTTTACTCAGGTTGCCTTTGTTTTATGTTGTATTTCATTTGAAGATCTAAAAGTATTTAGTATGAGATATGCACAAAAACAGAAGAAATCAGTATGGGGAAAATACTTTCTTATATATATATATATATATATATATATATATATATATATATATATATATATATATATATATATATATATATATATATATATATATATATATACAGATAGTGGCACTGTTTTACACCCATAGTGCACATACTTATTACTAACATAATTTAAGTCCCACAAAGTGCCACATTATGTAATTAATTTTTCCATAATAAAATTGCAATGGTGTGTAAACAATAGTGCTGTCAGATGGACTTGTCATTTCTGTAACACTGGAAAAGCAGTAACTTTCTTTCAACACCTCTTGAAGAGCCTCTGTTTGAAGGAATGCCATTCTCGGTTATGTAACATGCTGGCAACGTTCCAGCAGTTCATCCAGGAGAATATAAAACAAACAAGTTTATCATATCACAGTGTTCTCTATAGAGCATGGTGAGTGTTGGAAAAATCGTAGCCTCGAGCTCCCCTTGCTCACGCCAACCTCTTTTGAAACATTAAAAAAAAAAAAAAATTAAAACCACTCCCATTATACAAACTGTGCTCAGTGCAGCTCAGGAGTAAAATGATCCTTTCCATTTTGCAAATATGAGTGATTTTCAAGCTTGTCACTTTGTTTGGCGTAAACTGTTTTAAAGGCACTTAATCTTCTTGATAATTTAGATAAATGAAAATCACAATTATCATAAAAAAGGGAAAACACAGTTAATTTTACATCAAGGCTGTCAGGGTCAGCCTGTCCATGAATTAAATTTTAGATCAAAAGCAATAGGAGCACTCTACTTACTTTTGCCATCTAGTAAAGTTATATAAGCTACTTTAAGCTCCTGACACACTTAAATAACCAAAGGATTACACAAAGCCCTTCACTGCACTTTGCCACTCAAAAGCCCAGGCAAATTAAGTAGGTGTACAGGAATTTTTAAGAGCAGCAGAGAAAAAAAAAAAAGTCAGAGCAGATTCCTGCTTTTGTTCGGAGCCGCACATTAAGACATGTTTTCACATCAAAAATAAGGTACAGCTGCCTGGCATTTCCTCCCTCATGGTTGAGTCACAGGAAGTAAGAGGAGGAAAGAAGTGAGAAAAAAATAGTCTCAAACAGTCAATGCACTGTGAATAACAACAAAAATGCAAAACATGTTGATAAACACTACAATCTTTTGGTGTGGCGTACTGTGCAGTGAGACAGACAGACAGAGGGCGAGAGATAGACATACAGGGGGTGGGGGGGTTGTTTTTCAACATAATGTAGAAGGCCCCTGCTTAAGGATTCAGTGAGGGTTGGGGTTCAAAAAAAGTGTTTGAGGCTTTCATTGATGCATTAATATTTTAAAAGTGACATGGCTTTTTTATTATACGTACATTTTCCCCATTTCTTTCACTGCTTTTTAGCTGTGTGTCAGCACATGTTACAGGATTTTCCTTTTATCTTGTGTGTTTATATTGCCACATCATCTTCCCCATACTTTTTTCTCTCTCACTATTTTTATACTCAGGTATTTTTCACTCACTCACTCATTCACTCACTCACTCATTTACTGTCACTCACTCACTCACACATTTACTGTCACTCACTCACACTCTCACTCATTTACTCACTCACTCATTTATCCACTCACTCACTCATTCATTTACTCACTGACTCACTCACACATTTACTCACTCAGTCACTCACTCTTCTTTTACCCCCTTTTCCAGTGATTCCATCTACTTCTTAACAGCATCACGGCAGACAGACATAATTGTAGACAATTAAGTAAGGTGCAATGACAAGTCAAAGTCAATACACAGAGCAAAAACAAAAAACCAAAAAAACAATTCATTATGCACTACAGAAAATAATAGGGACTAAAAGTGAACACACAAGTGCAATACACAATAGATATAAAAAGCTATAAGTTTGGTGTCTTTATGTATTTCTAATTCCTTAAACAGATGTTCTGCTATGGCCAGTTAAAAATCATATCTCATAGGTGAATGCACTGTCCTGTTAAGCCTGATGAAAGCAGAGTTAAGTACCTAGCTGAAGGCCATGAGCTGAATCTCTGATATTCAGTCAGTGGTAATTCAAAATAGTCTGCCCTAATTTTGGCAGCTAATGGTTGAGAAGAGTAAGCATGCCTCTCTCTCTCTCTCTCTCTCTCTCTCTCTCTCTCTCTCTCTCTCTCTCTCAGCTTGTGCACGCTCTGGTCTGTGCAAAGCCCGAGTCTTCAGAAACAGCTCCTATTAAATATTTATCACAAATAGCTATATGTATCATAAATATTCATAAGATAGGGGCTGTTATTTTTCAGAGCAGAGAACATAACATTCTGCAATTATGCTACAGTCAAGGTAAAGCAGGGTATTAAATCTTTAGAAGGATACAGTGTTTCATTTCTTCAAGAATAAGACACGAGAAATTTTAGGGACAGTGGGTAAATTTTCCCCATCCACCTTGGGGCCACTGGTCCCAGATCCACAGCGACCCTGACCAGGATAAAGCGTTTTTTTCTGTAACCCAGCTGCTGGGTTAGTGTCTGGTTTAATCTCTGTGACAGTGAAGAGAAGGCAAATTTGGTTGCCCCTCCTCCTCTCCTTCATCGCTATCAGGTATTTCTGCCCAGCAGCTGGGTCACTCTATAAACCAGCTGCTGATTTATCTGTGGGATTGAAGCTTCTATTTTCTAAATGAGCCACTTCGAGTCCTTCTTACTGAAACAAAAGTGTCAGGTCCAGTGTCAAAATGTTAAATTCTCCTAAAGAAAAAAACTTGGTATCCTTGCATCTATCAATTATTTTGTTTTTGTTTTTTTTTTGAATATTTTGAATATAAAAGATAACCAGAATACAAATCATATTAAAGACTCTTCTGTGGAACCTAACCCCATTAAATCTAAATAAAGAGCTTAAAACAGATGCTTAATCAAACCATGGACTTGTTTTACAGCAGACTCTATAAGTAACAAATTACCCACACCAAATGATAAATGTGTCAGAGCGAAATGCTTGTTTAAATAATAAAATGACACAGAAGTAGCACAAATTGCTTTTCTAATGACAACCGAGTGTTCAACTAACTCTCTTCACTCCCTTCACTCTACTCAGTCAATTAATGCCAGGGATGCATGATTATAATCATATTTGAATCACTGTTGTGATGTCAGATGACAAAGGGGCGGGAACACCTGAGATTGACAGTGTAGAGGAGGGGCTTGGATAGGGAGGCAGAACACATTGATCCTCCTCGCCCGCACTACAGCAGACAGAGCTGACTGTCCACTCTAAAATGTTAAAAAATACAACTATAAATGCTATAAAACTATAAATGATCTAAAGCTATATAAGCTATAGTAAGCACGTTCTACTAACTAACAATAATAACGAACTGGAAATATCACTAAAACAAGAATAGGCTAAATGCAATTAGAAAATTTGTGTAGAAGTGTATTCCTTTCACCGGAATTAAAAGGTCCAAACATGTTCCAGGATGACAATGCCCCTGCGCACAAAGTGAGGCCCATGAAGACATGGTATGCCAAGGTCGGAGTGGAAAACCCCAGTGGCCTGCACAGAGTCCTGACCTCAACCCCACTCAACACCTCTGGGATGAACTTGAATGACAGCTACACCCCAGACCTTCTCAGCTGCTATATCAGTGCACAACCTCTTGTGGCTGACTATGCACAAAATCCTCATAGACACATTCCAAAATCTAGTGGAAAGTCTTCCCGGAAGAGTGGAAGCTGTTATAGAGTGTCAAACAGGGAACAAACAGGGTGTATGTCCTGGCTGCCATTCAGGACACACACTTACTGTCAGATTTACATAAAATAATGCTGCAATTGCTTATCAATTTATAAAGTCAGGTATATTTTTTTAAATTTATTTATAGGCCATAGCTAAAATACAAATACAGAAACAGAATAATAATAAAATGGTTATGTTTCCATCCATCTATTTTCTGTACTGCTTATCCTACACAGGGTCACGGGGAGCCTGGAGCCTATCCCAGGGAACTCAGGGCATGAGACGGGGGACACCCTGGACGGGGTGCCTAACTTATCGAAGGGCACAAATCGCACACACATTCACACACTACGGACAATTCGGAAATGCCTACAACACATGCCTTTGGACTGGGTGAGGAAACCCCCGAGGCACAAGGAGTACACTCAGGGCGGAGGCGGGACTCAAGCCCCAACCCCGGAGGTGCAAGGCAAGCCACTAAACTAGAGCCAAATGTATCTTTTCAAACTGATGTTTATGCAGCATCACAGGGCAGCCTAACATGCTTGGAGGAGATGCTAACTGCTCTCTTCTGTACACATGAGCAGTTAGTAAGAGTTGCCCTAATCAACACAGGAAAGAGAAATACCAGCCTTGGATATATCCTTACCAGCCAGAGAGCAGTGCCACAATGCAAGCATCTTTCTCACATTTGGGCAGCAGTAACACAATAAATACAATTACACCATAGAAGAGGTTCTGATATCAAGTGATAAAGAACTCAGAAAGGGAGATCCAGATGCAGTGGATTTCTAGTAAGAGTTGCAAAATTCCCTCTAACGCAGAGAATGATATAAGGAGAGGAAAATATGTGAACATACCCATTGTACTTCAACATGCACTAGAAGTTATCCAGATGATTCCCACTACTCTTCATGGTTAGGAGGGGTGAAATAGAACGTACGGTATTTCAGTATTGTACATATTCAGGTTTATTTGATTTATTTTGGCCACTACCAAATATGTATGCTTTCATCTTTGTGCTCCAAAAATTTTAACTAAATATCTGTCTATAAAGGGCACGAGAAACAGAAAACAGGAAACGTTTTTTTGTTCTTGTTGTTCTTTGTTATGTTTTTTTGCACATGTATTGTTGAGTTGGTTCTCCTCCTTTTTCCTGTACACTTGACAACCACTCTGTTTCACCCCAGCCAGCCCCTCCACCACCGTGCCTTCTCATTTACTACCCCTCCAAAGCCCCCACCTTTTCCCTTCTACCCTCCCTCTTTCTCTTGCTCATCTTTCTACTGTTTTCTTGCTCTAGGCATCAGCATATCTAAATCATTATCATTACCTCTGACATCAAAATTCTGTCCACTTCAACTTCACTTTGCATGATATTAGAAAGATGCACAATCTTGCGCCAGTCACTGTTTCAACCTAATGCAGAGCTGAAGGCACACATGCTTTTGTTCATGTGTTATATAAGGAGCAGTCTTTGTCATTAGAAGCATACAATGAATGCTCATATCCACTAACAAAATGTCTGACTTGGTGGAAAATAAAAATGGAAATTGAAGTGAGTGCAGACACAGCTGCCTGTCGCAGGCCAGGATCACTGCTCTCTCTCTCTCTCTCTCTCTCTCTCTCTCTCTCTCTCTCTCTCTCTCTCGCTATAATGTGCACAGGTGCTGCTTAATTCAATTGGAAAACGTTGCCATGGTTTTACATTAATATGTTTCCATGTTACCCGCACAACGGTTGTCATGGAGATGATGGGACTTATTTAAGCTGAAACTTTAGGCTGGTTGGAGGAGAGAGAGAGACAGACAGACAGTGTGTGTGTGTGTGTGTGTGTGTGTGTGTGTGTGTGTGTGTGTGTATGTGTGTGTGTGTGTGTGAGAGAGAGAGAGAGAGAGAGAGAGAGAAAGTGCTTTAGCTTGTGTTTTGATTATCTCTCATTTAATTTAGATTTGTTTTCATGCTCGGTCATGAAAATGGCATAAAACTGATGCACGCCGCACAGATCTTTTTGTGTTTCATTAGAGAAAGTGAAACAAGCTGGTGCACTAATTAAATGACTTGCAGTGAGCAGTACTTCCTCTTATAACCGCTGATTGCTCTCCATTTCTCTCTGCTCTCTAAAAGGAAAAAAAAAAAAAAACAAGCTGCAGGCCATTTCATTTGTTTATTAGGGACATTCAATGGATTTTGCTGAGTTTTTGAGGCAGGCTCTTTTTTAACAGACAGTTTAATTCCATTTTTTAGTTGAATGACAGAGAGTGTACTCTGTAAAATGGCCCCAGTCTAGAATTTATCTCTGTAAATGTTTCCCATAGATCTCATTCTGACTCTGACCAAAGACTCCATTGTATGAGCTTTTGCATCACTAAGCACTATTAAGCTATAGAGACTGCACAGAAGCATGCTTTTATTGTAAGGATATTGCCATATAGTGTTATAGAGTTATTGAGACAGCACATAGGAAACCTTTTAGACCTATATTTATATCAACGTTTTAACTGAGACCGTATACTGTGTCTTTATTCAGTTTGACAAGGAGAATGAAAGGATGGCTGGTACATCTTTCTATCTGTCCAGCTAAAGATAGATAGATGGATCAATAGATGGTTAAAGACAGTGAATGGAAGCTGCTCTGACTATGTAATGATGTGCACTGGCTAAGAGAAAGGAAATATAAATGTAATTCTTGGGCTTATATGGTTGTGAAATTGGGAGTTCGAATCCTAACAATAAGACAGCCATCTGCGGCCAGGAATCCAAGATAGTTAAATTGTCCATGTTCCCCTGTCAATCAGAGTGGGCATCTGTGAGCTCATGTAGCTGAAACAGTGGTGAGCAGAAAAGCATCTCAAGACTTACAGCACATTTAACCTTGAGGCAGATGGGCTACAACAGAAAAAACACTGCGTCAGCCAAAATGAGGAACCTGAGGCTACAGTGGGCAAATGCTCACTGAAACCCAATGGTATAAGGTTGAAAAACATTGCCTAGTCTTTTTCCAATCTTTAACTGTCCAGATTTGGTGAGCCTTTGCATTCTGAGATGCTTTCCTGCTCCCTACAGATGCAAAGAGTGGTTATGTGAGTTAGTTACCTTAGCCTTACTATTAACTCGAACCAGTCTAGCCATTCTCCTCTGACCTCTCTCGTTAACAAGGCATATCCTCCTGCAGAACTGCTGCACACTGGATGTTTTTAGTTTTTCGAACCATTCTGAGTAAACTCTAGAGACTATTGTGTGTGAAAATCCCATGAGATCAGCAGTTTCTGAAATACTGAAACCAGCCCCTTTGGCACCAACAATCACATCATGGTCAAAGTCACTGAGGTCACACTTTTCCCCATTCTCCTGTTCTGATTAACTGAACATTTTGACCTGTATCTGAATGATTTTATGCATTGCGCTGATGCCACATGATTGGCTGCTTGGATAATTGCATGAATGTGCATGTGTACAGGTGTATTTGTGTTTTATAGTAGCTCAGTTCTATTTTGTGCGTTGTTGCAATCAGATGATTTTACAGTGCTAGAATAAAAAGCTCTTACGAATACTATGGGCAAATCTGTGAGTAAGGAAAACCGCTATCTTTTCTCTATTGTTTTAGGGTTAGATGCTTCATTCAATGCTACAAACATTACACAAAGTCCTCTTTCTATTAATTCAGACCTGATCACAATGCTGTTCCCTTGACTAATTGTCAAGATAAAATAATGAGCTTCCAGTTGTTGTTTTTTTGTTGTTTTTGTTAGTGTTAGATAGTTTGAAACACATTTACAGTAGTGGAATAAATTAAATATAGAGGTAGCAAAAAAAAAAAATCTATAGACTGCATTAAATTTAGTATATATCCAAATTGTGTGTGTGTATATATATATATATATATATATATATATATATATATATATATATATATATATATATATATATATATATATATATATATATATATATATATATATAGTATAGATCTTGATATATGGTATTGCATAAGGCTTATTAAAATAGCTATATATTACAATATTTTACTGTTAGTAGGATTTATTTGTGATGATTTCAGGTAAACTGAAGTGAGGAATTTTGTTAATGGGAACTGTAAAATATCTTAATATTTTGTATTATTATCATTTTAAATAATTTTATATAATATTGTAATATTGTAAAATATTAATCCAAATGAATGCCTCATAGTCTACTGGCTAAATTGTCAGCTCTTATGCTAGCTTGTTGCTGTTCCTCCTCATTTAAACTTTTCACAGCAGGAAAGTGTATTATTATGTTGGAAAAAAAAATACTTTTGTTGAAAACCTATAGTGGGCAGCACACAAAGAGAGATGAGAAAATGGCAGCAGAGTTGGTCACATCTACTGTATATGCAAGTCTGTGCTTTGTCATACTTTCCACCATCTTTATTCATTACTGAGAGAGAGAGAGAGAGAGAGAGAGAGAGAGAGAGAGAGAGAGAGAGAGAGAGAGAGAGAAGGGAGCAGACTTGGTAATCCTTATTTGAACTCAATGTGACAAGATTACTTTCTCTCTCCTCTGTGACAGTTAATTGTAGATGAGGACAAATGTCAAAAATGTTTAGCTGCGCTTGACTGGAGTTAATTACTGACCCAAGGCAGAAGTGACTAATGCATTGATTTACTGATAAAAATCCATTCTCCAAATGTTTTTGCTACTGATTTAATTTTCTTAATATTTATTATTTCAGAGAAATCCATGTTTAGGGGTATGTTTTGTCCTGTGATTTTGTGAGTGGAAATTAGTGAGTTTGTAATGTGAGTTTGTGGCAGAAAGAGTACAAAACACACTGACTTTAGTAAAAGTACTACTACTGTAGTAATAATTCACTAGTGACCTAGTGATTAAGAAAATTGCATAAAAAAGTAAGCATAGCTATATATCTGGTGGAAAACTATTTGAGTAACTACAGTTACTCTTACAAATGACTTTTTTCATGAGCTTTGCTGAAGTGAACACACTTCAGTTATCAACAGCATGAAAGATAACTTTAGCTGGCTAGCCAGCTTAATCAGATGCTGTTAGGATTTCTTTAGCTTACTAGGTTCTTTAGATAGCTAGCTAATGTTAATTCATACATATTTCTAGCTATCTATCAAAGATGTTCTTTACACATTATCCTGAATGTTACCTATAATATAATGGATATAAAAAGCCTACATGCCCCTGTTAAAAGGGCAGGTTTTTGTAAAGTAAAAGAATAACACTAATATAAATCATGTCAGATCCTTTCCCACCTTTAATGTGCAATTGCAAAATATACAAATAAAGTGAAAAACAATCTGAAACGTTTATAGGGGAAAAAAAGAAAATAACCTGGTTACATAAGTGTGCACACCCCTAAACTAATACTTTGTTGAAGCACCTTTTTATTTTATTACACCACTCCAGTGTTTTTTGGTAAGAGTCTATCGGCATGGAAAGGTGAAATTCCATTTCTACAGCTTACTAGCAAACACCTGCATGTTTTGCACTAAAATTGGCTGGTATTTGTACCTATTCATGATTCTGTCCATCTTGATAAAAGCTGCAATTCTGTCTGAAGAAAAGCAGCCCTAAAGCATGATGCTGCCACCACCATGCTTCACCATTGTACATTTTCGAGGGATGTCTTGTACTTGGTGATGTCAAAAACAAATATAGTGAAGTTGAATTTATAATTTTTAATAAATTCAAGCAAATTGTGATTTAATTGTGCAAAAAAGTAGTTACATTAAACTATGTACTCATGTACTTTAACAAACGTACATGTAGTTTGTTACTTTCCACCCCTGATGTTAGCTTTCAGGCTAATTTTGGAATCTGTACAGTAGTGTTAACACTTATGCTGTTTAACTGCTATGCAAAGTACCACTCAATTCAAACTACCTGTTTAAGACATCGTGACCTTGCAATTCAACGTATCCAGATGTCATGTACGTTTGTACGTCTGTACGTTTGCACTGTTTTGAGGCTGCGAGCAGTAGACCATGATGTACAGTGAACTTTAATGGCAAAATCCAGCTCTGTGAGAGGCAGTCGAGCTGCTGAGAGCTGGTCCTGCTTCTCATATGTTGTCAGCTTTGAGTGATAAGAGCCTGGCAGCCTATTTATTTCACTGGGTCTTGATCAATACTTGTGCGTTCTGGCTAAATTGCCTCCATTGCTTATAGCTCACACTGTGAATGAGGATAGAACATGTTGCTCAAAGTTTATGGGGAGAACTGAAGCCAGACTCAAATGCTAATGCAAATGTAATGGTCAGTAAATCCTGTATTATAGACATATAGTACACTTTCTTATCTTCAGAACTCCCGATCATTGACAGATATATAAAATTCTATCTTTAACTGTATCTGGATAAGAGTATGACACGATGCTGCAATGAATAGCAACGGGTAGCAATGATGCCTCACAGCTCCAGATGAATGAACAAATGATGATGTCCTTATAAATCAAAGCATACAGAATGCTCTTGTTATTTCAAGACAGGTGTGTCATTACTATTGTGCTAGAAGGTTCATTTGAAACCATGTTGCAGCTTCCAGGCATCACCATATTTCATGGAGGGAATCAGTCTACTAATTGGTAGTCATTAATTTATTCATTCATTCATTTTCTATAGCACTTATCCTACACAGGGTCATGAAGGAGCCTGGAGCCTATCCCAGGGAGCTCATGGCACAAGGTGGGGAACACCCTGGACAGAGTGCCAACCCATCGTAGGGCACAATCGCACACACACTCACACACCTATTCACACACTATGGACAATTTGGAAATGCCAATCAGCGTACAACACATGTCTTTGGACTGGGGGAGGAAACCAGAGTACCCGGATGAAACACCCAAAGCATGAGGAGAGCATGCAAACTCTGCACGCGCAGGGCTGAGGCAGGATTCGATCTCCCGGAGGTGCGAGGCAAACATGCTAACCACTAAGCCTCCGTGCCCCTGTAGAACCTATCTATCAAAGTCTCATTAGAATTAGTCAAATATAATGCATGGTGGTGCTGCGAGTAGCATTGCCGCCTCACAACTCCCGGGTCCCCAGTTCAATCCTGAGCTCAGGTTACTGTTTGTGTGGAGTTTTGCATGTTCTGTGTTGTTGTGGGTTTCCTCACGCCTCCCAAAACATGATGGTTGGTGGACTTACTACTCTAAATTGCCCCTAGATGAGAATGTGTGTAAATGTGTGTGTGTGTGGTGCCCTGTGATAGACTGGCATCCCATCCAGGATGTATTCCTGCATTGTGCCCGAAATACATACAGACACTGAGATTTGCAATTTTCTCTACAAGATCATTTGCCTGTCTGTCTCTCCATGGTTCTGCAAGATGTTCTTTTCTGTATGCTCCATTCTGAGTAAATTAACTTAAAAAGATTTCATTTTTCTGTTTTAAAAAATCCCAATTATTTAATTGGTAATCACATATGAACAGCTATATAAAATAATTAGATTTTAACATTACCTCTTGTTAAGCATATGTCTTACCATCATTACTGTTCATTTTATAAATTTGATTTATATAGAAGTATGTCAATCATAAGTCCCAAACTTTATAAACATATAAATTCATTGGAATAGTATAATTCAGTCATTCTGCCCTTTACAGTGGTGCTTGAAAGTTTGTAGAATTTGCTACATTTCTGCATAAATATGACCTAAAACATCATCAGATTTTCACACAAGTCCTAAAAGTAGACAAAGAAAACCCAATTTAAAAAATCAGACAAAAATATTATTCTTGGTCATTTATATATTAAGGATAATGATCCAATATTACATATCTGTAAGTGGCAAAAGTATGTGAATCTCTAGGATTAGCAATTAATTTGAAAGTGAAATTAGAGTCAGGTGTTGTGACAGGATGACAATCAGGTGAGAGTGAGCTCCCTGTTTTATTTAAAGAAGAGGGATCTATCAAAGTCTGATCTTCACAACACATGTTTGTGGACATGTATCATGGCACAAACAAAGGAGATTTCTGAGGACCTCAAAAAAAGAGATGTTGATGCTCATCAGGCTGGAAAAGGTTAAAAATCATCTCTAAAGAGTTTGGATTCCACCAATCCACAGTCAGACAGATTGTGTACAAATGGAGGAAATTCAAGACCATTGTTACCCTCCCCAGGAGTGGGCACCAACAAAGATATACCAACCAAGATCACTCCAACAGCAAGATGTATAATAGTCTGTGAGGTCACAAGGGACCCAGGGTAAATTCTGAGCAACTAAAGGCCTCTCTCACATTGGCTAATGTTAATGTTCATGAATCCACCATCAGGAGAACACTGAACAGCAATAGTGTGAATGGCAGGGATACAAGGACAAAACCACTGTTCTCCAAAAAATATTTCTACCCATCTGCAGTTTGCTAAAGATCACATGGACAAGCCAGGTGGCTATTGGAAAAATGTTTTGTGGATGGATAAGACTACAATAGAACATTTTGATTTAAATGAGAAGTGTTATGTTTGGAGAAAGGAATCAACTGCATTCCAGCATAAGAACCTTATCCCATCTATGAAACATGGTGGTGGTAGTATCATGGTATGGACCTGTTTTGCTGCATCTGGGCCGGGACAGTTTGCCATCATTGGTGGGACGATGAATTCTGAATTATACGAGCGAATTCCAAAGGTAAATGTCAGGACATCTGTCCATGCACTGTATCTCAAGAGAAAGTTGGTCATGCAGCAAGACAACAAGCCTAAGCTCACGAGTCATCTACCAGAGAATGGGTAAAGAAGAATAAAGTTAATGTTTTGGAATGGCCAAGTCAATGTCCTGACCTTAATCCAATAGAAAGGGGGTCACACCAGACCATTTTCTTCAATAAATAAATGACCAAGTATAATATTTTTGTTTCATTTGTTTAATTGGGTTCTCTTTATCAACTTTGAGGACTTGATGATGTTTTAGGTCACATTTATGCAGAAATGTAGAAAATTAGAAAGAAATATAGAAAATATAGAAAAGGTTCACAAACATTCAAGCACCACTGTAGGTGAAACTTGCTGTGAAATTGATTTTACTATTCACTTGAATACCTCACCTTTTTTTTTCTTTTCTTAACTATTCTGAGTAATCAGAATCAGTTGCTGATATGTAGTTCTTCGTACAGTATTTCATAAATTTCCTCAGATGTTTAGAAAAGGTGCAAGCTTGTCCAACTTGCATGTAGCACTGTTGCAACATGCTGCTTAAAATAAATGCAGAGTTAACCAGAACACTTTGAAGTGTTTTGACAGTTGCTTCTTCACTCAGTGACATTTCAACCCCTTACCACCTGTACAGAGAAGGGGGAGGGTTCAAACACTTCCTCTGACCTTGCTGTCCCTGTGCCAGAGACGCTGTTGTGGTTGCATCACATCCTCGATGAGAGAGCCCTGACTTCTTGTGCATTTCCACTAAAGCAGCATGCTGTCAACAATTAAAAGTACCTTAATGACAACTGGGGGGAAAAGGGCTTGAAAATAACTTCATATTTATATACACAATCATATGCAGAATTATATGCAGATACTGAATGTCTGTCCTCAATTTTGCCCATCCTTCCGTTCTCTTCATACTCTTACTCCTGCATTAGATTTCTCATTGACTCTACGTCTCGGTTAATGTGCCAGCAGCTTGGATGAGTATGGCTGTCATTCCCAGAGACTTTGCCACAAAGAAGCGCAGTCATTAGTATTATGCCACACAATGCCTGGGCTCCCTGTTACCGCCATCCTTGACTAATTTTTTTTACTTCTATCGAGAGACGGGGAAAAGAAAAGACAAATCCCCGGAGCACCAACAAGCCTTCACATCTCATTTGACTGCGCTAATTACCTTTCACATGATTAATTGGACCAATTTGGATTAGTCTTGGAAGAAAACGATTCTTGGCAAAGTGCAAGCCATTAGTTAGACATGAAAACATTATTAATGTAAGGATTTAATCTGGGTAAATATGACAGAATTAAAGAAATAAGGCCAATTATTATGTGGCATGCTCAGTCAATCTCCAGTGTAGTGAGAGTAATATGCGTGACTGCTTCAATTAGAAATGCTGACCTGCCAGTCTCACTTTCTCTCTACTCTTTTTCACTCTTTTGTACATCAGTGCCACATTACATAACAATAAATAACTGGTGTGTTTGTGATTGATGAAGTATATCTACAGTGATTCACTATTTAGATTAAACTCATTAGACATGGACTGCAACAGTACAATAGAATACATTCAGGAAAGAGATTAGAACTGCAGCTGCAAGTGTCTGCCAAATAATAATGAAGTTAACCGTGTTCAGCACTACTTTGAAAACAGTCTGAATGTTAGATAATGTTGTCTGCATATAGTTTAATTTATTTTGTTGAACTATTAGTAGACAGACCGTACAGGATTTGGCAGAGTTTTTTTTTTTTTGTGATTGTTGAGGCCAAAAATGGTTGATTTTGCTGTGGCATTTTTCAAAATTTGCACAGAGTTTTGTGGGTTTTTTTCTGTTAAAAGTACTTGAATTGGCGAAATCGCAATTGCACAAAATTGTTCTGCATGTTCTTTCACATTGATGTCTGTCAGTAAAGGAGGCCTTTTAGCTCACACGTGAATCAAAGAGGGCTTTGTTTGAATGCGTGTTGTGATGATGTCACATGACGTGTCTTCGCCCAAATTTTTGTCATTTTGGTAATTTTGAAAAACTACAAGCTCCTCCAGATGTTGCGGCATATGCTTGATTTTGCATTAATTTCTGCGATTGCAAAATCGCAAAATCCTGGTGGGATTGAGTAGACAGTGGTGTCTATAATGAGATAATGGTGGTACTTATTATTGCATGAAATACTTGGTTATTGAGGCTTTTTAATGGAGAAGATCTCATGGAGGAACTTTGTGGTGTTTTTCTCACTATGTCCAATAGTATGTTTACAATTAAAACGATTTTGTGTACTGTAGGTCTGGATAGAGCTATTGAAACTTTCATAATAGTCCCTTCAAATTCATGTAGTATTACATGCACTCTTTGGAAGCATGCCAAAACTAATATGCAGTGTTAAAAGGTGAAACAATTCAAAGTATTACAAAGCCTCATATCAATGAAGTTAAACTAACATGTTTGCATTTACATTTATGCCATTTTGCAGACACCCTCCTGGGGCATCTCAATTCAGTTAAGTACTATAAGTATAGCTAAAGCTGTCATTTATAGTTAACACGCGTCAGAGATGTTCTCCAGTATTTGCCCTAGCATCAGTGTTAGAGTTTCCTCTTGTTCTCTGAGTCGCTCGCTAGGCAAGCGACTGACTCGAACACTTCCGCATTCCATTCTCCGCACCACCATTGAGGAAGCTCCTCATTCACGAACTCCTGTTTTGTTTACTTTGCCATGTGCTTTTGTTTTGGTTTTACGTCATGTCTCCGCCCCCGGTCTTTGATTGGTTTTCTGCTCCCTGGTTCACGTCATGTCTCCGCCCCGTTCACTGATAGGTTTTCTGTTTATTGTTTGATTATAAGTTTCAGGTGTTTTGTGTTTTATCTTGTTTGTTTTTGATTACCCTCTTTATTTAAACCTCTTCCCATTTCCGCTTCCTCGCGGAGTATTAGATTTAAGTAAATAAAGATATGAACGACGATTCTGTGCTTTTGCTCACGTTTCCTAAACCATGGATCCTTACCCGGATATCCGTTTGGATTTGTACCTCACTTTCTTTGGATTAATGCCCTGCTTGTTGGATTTATGTTGTACGCTTCTGGGGGTATATTACCAAGTGGATTATTGTTGTTTCCCTTTTGCCTCCCAGGATTTTGAGTTCCCTGTCCACATACTTTTGGTTTTGTGACTGTTCTGTGTCTTTTGAATGTTTTGAATAAACCTCCTTATTTCCCCAGCGAATGCATCCTGTCTTCCCTGTGATTTTGTAACAATCAGGATATATCAGGAATTCAAATGCTAGCCACTCAGGGGCATCTCTTAGCTCATGTATACCGAGGAGTGCAGTTAATGTTTTTCTCCATGTGTGTTCAACTGTTTTGTGACGTAGCATGAGCAGCAGTTCGAAAGGATGCGGTTGGCAGGTTTCATGTGTCTCAGAGGAAGCATGTGTTAGCCGTCACCATCTCTGGTTGGTAACTGTCTTGCAGTAGGAGAATTAGCTAGTGGGTGAAGCTTGCCAATGACCACAATGTGAGAAAATAGTGTAAAAAAAATAATAATAATAATTTAAAAAATCCAGAAACAGGTCGAAGTTCTTTTTTTTTTTTTTTTTTTTTCCTCAACCTCACAAATATTTCTGTGTTGTGAGTTGACATATGAGTTGGAAAATAATGAATAAAATGAAAATGTATAAAAAGGCATTAGTCTAATGTGATTTAAGGTACAGGATGTGTGAGGAATAAGCTGAAGAAGCCCATCTGGGGTTTTGTTTCAACTGTGTAGCCCACCGTGGGATGACAAAAAGTGTAATTAGGTAATCTTAGTCGCACCGCCTCCATATAACCATAAACTCCTACATATTACTAAGTTCTGATTACAAGGCTGTGCTTTCCCTTTGAATCCACACATAGCACAAAATCAGATGGATATTTAAAAACCAAACTTTTTGGTTTCCTTTTTATTTGTCAAGAAACACAGAACTTTTTGGTACTATGTACTGGTGCAAGGCTCCTACTGGATGGAAGAATGTTGCAGGGTTTGACTTGAGGAAAAATATGCCAAAGAAAAAATATACATAAACTTTAGCATGAATACAGCAAGAGGATTAAATATATGAATGTATCGCAGTTATTATTTGTATCTAAGTACCATTGATGAATCAGCATTAGGGCATTAATAATCTGTAACAACAGAATTAAATTACATTTTATCAAACAAAATTTAAAAACATAGCAAAACTATATTGTGTGTTTATCAGGATTGTTTCACTGTTTGTCACAAATTGGTATGACAAGAAGTCATTTTTAATGGTGGTTGTGGACTTCACGTGTCATAAATGCAGATGGTTTAAATTTACCTTTGAGGACAATTTGCCTGTAATATAAGCTTGATAAATGAGGCATCCTGAACGCTTCCATATGTGAGCAGTGATGTGAAAATGTTTATGTAGCCGATGCTGTAATGACTGAATCTCTGTAAGTTAAAAGTTCAGTGCAACCTATTTTTCCCTGATCAGTTTAGTGAAGAAGTTTCTGGAATTGCTAGACCATGCAAAGGCATGACAAGACTCATCTAACCAAGTGGAGATTGTAATTCATGTGATCTCTTTCACCTTGGGCAAAGTTAAGTGTTTGCTCCATTGTCTAAAATATTGTACTGATTTAACACAGGGCAACATGGGTAATTTAATATATTGAAGCCTGACACACATACTCATGAAAAATATGCAACATGAAGGTGACGACAGTGAGCTGAATGCTCAAACACTGGTGTGGAAATATGAATTTTCTCCTCATCTGGCTCACAATCTGTTTCCTTTAGTGTCAAGTGACTTTTATGAAAAATCTCTCAAACTGAAAGTATCTTCAGGAGCAATAATGTCCTGCACTAATTTAATACCTTATTACCATAAGCTTAGTGCGACGCATGCATAATAAATTTGTTGTATCACACCCGACTCAGGCATAGGTTTGGAACAGGATTGTGGATCCTGAAACGCCAGTCCCATTTGCATGATATGATGTGAGAGTTGAATGAATTGGAGGATTATGTAGAACGCTGTCTTCCTTCCCAGGCCCATTGTGCTGCAAAGAAGTATCACATACCCACAGATGGGTAAGAATTTGGAACCAACCAATGAGGAATTTATGAAAAAAAGAAATACAAATGGATGTTTTAAAAGAGAGCAGAAATGAGTAGGAAAAAAAGGGGGGATATCAAACACTTAATTTTCATTTTAAAATGTAAAGAGACTCGATATATACTTATACAAATTTCGTACGGTGTTTTTTTTTTTTTTTTTTCGGGGTGGGGGGTGTAAATGAACTTTAACTTTATAGGTATATCATCACTTTGAGAGTCAAGCTGATGTCATTAGCTCATTATAGGCTATGTAGTAAGTTCCCTCTGAGAACCAAGTATGCTAAGTTTCACAATACTAAACACCTCAATCCTTTTCCCAACAGTCCTGAACATCAGTTGAAACCTTGGAAGGTTGCCAGTTGAAAGCTCATACTGAAAGCATATGTAAACCACACCTTATGCAACTTGTTGTCACACAGTGGAACTGTGGTATCTCTTACATTAATCAGTTCACACCTTTGTAAAAATGTAGCCACACATTTCCACACAAAATATTTTTGACATTCTCAGCTCCTCAGTTGATTTTAATATGCTGATAAAAAGAACATATTGTTCTTCAGTTCTATACTGCCAGAGATAAGCGTTTTTGAAAAATGAGAAATGAGTGTATTGAGTCAGGACCTACTTTGCATTGCATAAGCCTGTAATATTTGCACAGAGTAAGAGATGTGTCTTCAGCTCTATTGGAAAGTTCATGACTAAGCAAGTTTTGTCCTTCTTTTTCAATAAGTATGCTCACTTAAAAGTTAGTAGGTCATAAAGTATGAGTAGGAGTTCTCAGCCAAGCTTAAAATTTGTGAGAAAACCCTGCCATTTGTCTAACATACCACTAATGCATAAAGATGATGAGCATACTTGCTTACCAGTGCACACTACTTCAGAAGTAGAGCAATGCAACTGGTGTAACAGTTCATCTAAATAGCTGTTTGAGCATTGGGATATGTTAATTCCGTCATCCCCTGGTGTCGTACAGCACAGAGGTCCAAATACATTTAAAGGCTGTTTTGCCTACTAAAATGTGCAACTGGTGCAGAAATAACATTCATTGAATCTGAAGCACAGGACAGGGCATGTGTTGTGTGAATATGAGCCTGTTACTGAATGTGACATATTTAAGCACACTTCTTTCCTTTTTTAAAGGTCACCTTGACTGTTGAAGAACCACCAGTCAAGTTTCAGTCTTACCATTTCTACATTTAGCACACGTACAGACATTTACTGAGACCTAGATCATAAAATAAGCATTTTTATAATTATGTTTACTATTCAAGATTCAAGATTCGTGTATTTTTATTAACATATGCACATGCTACCTTTACAATGAAATTCTTAGTTTGCTCATATTCATAGACTCTGCAGTAGAAAATAAAGGATAGAAACTATCAGACATACAGTACATAACAGGTGGTAAATGTAACAAAAATAGTATATGATATAATACAGTATATGGTGGTATAAAAATATATACAGTTTATGTACAAGGTGTGAGGTAACGTACAAATTAGCTGTTGATGTGACTTGGTATAGTCATGTATGTCCTGTTAAGGGAAGACAGAAGTACTAGTATAGAGAGTATTAGTGGTGTTTGAAGTAGAATTAACCCTGAATGATTTTGGGCACAAAACATCAAATGTGATTACTCTGATGCAGAGCAAATTGGGTAGAAGTATTTGAGGACTTGAACGTAAAAAAATATTTATTTATTTTTAGTTTTTGTCTTCACAGTAAGTACCCAATCTTACTTAATAAACTTGTACACATTACACACGTAATTTGTACCAAGACACACACACACACACACACACACACACACACACACACACACACACACACACACACACACAAAGTACTATGCAAAAAATTTAGGCACCCTATTTTCTAGTACAAACTTTGTTATAGATTTTTTATTTTATGACTTCTACATTATCAAGTCAGTACAAAAAACATTTTAGATTCCCAAACATTAGTTTTCCAGCGCAAAATTAAATGTTACAGAAAAATGTTTGTATGTCATTAAAGAAAGCAGCAGATTACATAAGAGACACTTTTCAGACGAAAAACACAATGAACGCTGCTGGGTTTTGCTGCAAAAATAAGAAGCAAGTGCGAAAGTCAAAGTCTCCAGAAGAACTGTGGCCGGTTCTGCAAGACGCTCAATAAAACTTACCAGCTCAATTCCTTATAAAACTGCACAAATTGTACCGGAGACTACTATTTTTATTTTTATTTTTATTTTTTTGTCACATGAAATATTGACTTTGTTTCATTTACTACTGTTTACTGCTCTTTACAGTATTTATTTTAATGTAGAAACATTTAATTTCATTATTTTGAAGGCATCTTTGCTCTACAGCATTTTTTTGCATGTGCCTATGACTTTTGCACAGTACTGTGCATATATATATATATACTTCCATCTGCTGACAAGCTTTATGGAGATGCTGATTTCCTTTTCCAGCACGACTTGGCACCTGCCCACAGTGCCAAAACTAGTACTAGTAACTGGTTTGCTGACCATGGCATGGTATTATTGTGCTTGCTTGGCCAGCCAACTCGCCTGACCTGAATTTTGTCAAGAGGAAGATGAGAGACACCAGACCCAACAATACAGACGAGCTGAAGGCCGCTATCAAAGCAATCTGGGCTTCCATAACACCTCAGCAGTGCCACAGGCTGATTGCCTCCATGCCACGCCGCATTGATGCAGTAATTCGTTCAAAAAGAGCCCCGACCAAGTATTGAGTGCATAAATTAACATACTTTACAGAAGGTCGACATTTCTGTATTATAAATTGTTCATTCTAATATTTTGAGATACTGGATTTTTGATTTCCATGAGCTGTAAGCTGTAATCATCAAGATTAAAATAAAAAAAGGCTTGAAATATATCATAGTTCCACTTTTTGAATTAAATTATGGAAATAATTAACTTTTTGACGATATTCAAATTTTTTTAGGTGCACCTGTGTATGTGTGTGTGTATATATATATACATATATATATACAGTAGCTCACAAAAGTGAGTACACCCCTCACATTTTTGTAAATATTTTATTATATCTTTTCATGGAATAACACTGTTGAAATGACACTTTGCTACAATGTAAAGTAGTGAGTGTACAGCTTGTATAACAGTGTAAATTTGCTGTCCCCTCAAAATAACTCAACACACAGCCATTAATGTCTAAACCGCTGGCAACAAAAGTGAGTACACCCCTAAGTGAAAATGTCCAAATTGGACCCAATTAGCCATTTTCCCTCCCCGGTGTCATGTGACTCGTTAGTGTTACAAGGTCTCAGGTGTGAATGGGGAGCAGGTGTGTTAGGTTTGGTGTTATCGCTCTCACACTCTCTCATACTGGTCACTGTAAGTTCAACATGGCACCTCATGGCAAAGAACTCTCTGAGGATCTGAAAAAAAGAATTGTTGCTCTACATAAAGATGGCCTAGGCTATAAGAAGATTGCCAACACCCTGAAACTGAGCTGCAGCACGGTGGCCAAGACCATACAGCGGTTTAACAGGACAGGTTCCACTCAGAACAGGCCTTGCCATGGTCGACCAAAGAAGTTGAGTGCACGTGCTCAGCATCATATCCAGAGGTTGGCTTTGCAGAATAGACATATGAGTGCTGCCAGCATTGCTGCAGAGGTTGATGGGGTGGGGGGTCAGCCTGTCAGTGCTCAGACCATACGCCGCACACTGCATCAAATTGGTCTACATGGCTGTCGTCCCAGAAGGAAGCCTCTTCTAAAGATGATGCACAAGAAAGCCCGCAAACAGTTTGCTGAAGACAAGCAGACTAAGGACATGGATTACTGGAACCATGTCCTGTGGTCTGATGAGACCAAGATAAACTTATTTGGTTCAGATGGTGTCAAGCGTGTGTGGCGGCAACCAGATGAGGAGTACACAGACAAGTGTGTCTTGCCTACAGTCAAGCATGGTGGTGGAGGTGTGTCATGGTCTGGGGCTGCATGAGTGCTGCCGGCACTGGGGAGCTACAGTTCATTGAGGGAACCATAAATGCCAACATGTACTGTGACATACTGAAGCAGAGCATGATCCCCTCCCTTCAGTAACTGGGACGCAGGGCAGTATTCCAACATGATAACGACCCCAAACACACCTCCAAGATGACCACTGCCTTGCTAAAGAAGCTGAGGGTAAAGGTGATGGACTGGCCAAGCATGTCTCCAGACCTAAACCCTATTGAGCATCTGTGGGGCATCCTCAAACGGAAGAGCAAGGTTTCTAACATCCACCAGCTCTGTGATGTCGTCATGGAGGAGTGGAAGAGGACTCCAGTGGCAACCTGTGAAGCTCTGGTGAACTCCATGCCAAACAGGGTTAAGGCAGTGCTGGAAAATAATGGTGGCTACACAAAATATTGACACTTTGGGCCCAATTTGGACATTTTCACTTAGGGGTGTACTCACTTTTGTTGCCAGCGGTTTAGACATTAATGGCTGTGTGTTGAGTTATTTTGAGGGGACAGCAAATTTACACTGTTATACAAGCTGTACACTCACTACTTTACATTGTAGCAAAGTGTCATTTCTTCAGTGTTGTCCCATGAAAAGATATAATAAAATATTTACAAAAATGTGAGGGGTGTACTCACTTTTGTGAGATACTGTATACACACACACACACACACACACACACACACACACACACACACACACACACACACACACACACACACACACAAAGAATGAGCATCACAGCTGGAAATGTACTCATCATCATTATGGCTGATCCAAATACTGTATATAAAGATTGACGTTACTATCATGTAATAAAATGACAAACTGTCTCACATTAGTTTTTTACTGAAAGTATTGACACACTAAGTAGGAGAAAGGCTGGAGTCAAAACCTATAGGTTCTCCATCTAGCCTCCCTTCATCTTCTGTCATATTTTATTTAATTATCTACTTCAAGGCCAATAGAGTGTGGAACAGGCCACTAAAATTAGGCAAGGATGAGTCACTCTTGAAATCATACTGTAAAGGTTACCTGATTCCAAAGAGCAGTAATTGCACTAGTAAGCCTATTATCTCTGATGGCATCTGTGATCGCAGCAAATAAAAAAGTGGAGCACTCTCATGATGTTTTATGTGCTTTTAGGTTCAGAGACTATGCATATGATTGCTGCACGTGAACCGTTGCTTGCACTGGGGGACAGACATGTTTGTCTGCCTTGTCATGATGTGACCTTTTTATGCAGTGGAAGAATCCTGCTGATGTTTATATACAGTACTGTGCAAAAGTTTTAGGCACATGCAGAGAAATGCTGTAGAGCAAAGATGCCTTCAAAATAATGAAATTAAATGTTTCTAATACCGCAAAGAGCAGTAAACAGTAGTAAATGGAACAAAGTGAATATTTGGTGTGACAAAAAAATAAAAATAAAAACAGTAGTCTCCGATACAATTTGTGCAGTTTTATAAGTAAATTAGCTGGTAAGTTTTATTGAACATCTTGCAGAACCAGACACAGTTCTTCTGGAGACTTTGACTTTCACAATTGCTTCTTATTTTTGCAGCAAAACCCAGCAGCCTTCATTGTGTTTTTTGTCTGAAAAGTGGTCTCTTATGTAATATGCTGCTTTCTTTAATGATATACAAACATTTTTCTGTAACATTTAATTTTGTGCTAGAAAACTAATGTTTGGGAATCTAAAATGGTTTTTCTACTGACTTGATAATGTAGAAGTCATAAAATAAAAAAACTTTTGTAAAAAAAAAGTTTGTACTAAAAAAATAGGGTGCCTAAATTTTTGCACAGTACTGTGTATACATATATAGTATCTGAATATAAACAGACTATCAGCTGTTTGCAATGAACAAATCAAACAAAAGAAATTGAAATAGCTCAACACAACGAATGCTTCAAGTGGTTTCCCCAAATTCAACTGAAAATGCAACTTATAATGACTTCTCCTGTCTCAAAATTATTCAACCCTTTCATGGCAAACATCTTTAGTATTTAGTGGAGCACTCTTTTGCTGTTATGACCTTCTGCAAACAAGATGCATAGCCAGACACCAGCTTCTGGCAGAGTTCCTGAGGAATCTTAGTCCATTCCTCATCAGCAATGGCCTCCAGTTCAGTAATATTCTTGGGTTTGCGTGCTGCAACTGCCTTCTTCAAATCCCACCAGAGATTTTTTTATGGGGTTCAAGTCAGGTGACTATGATGGCCACTCTAGAATATTCCAGGACTTCTTCAGCAACCAAGCCTTGGTGGAATTTGAGGTATACTTGGGATCATTGTCCTGTTGGAAGGTCCAATGATGCCCAAGCTTCAGCTTCCTCACAGATGGCATGATGTTTTCTCGTAGGATTTCCTGATACTTCAATGAATCCATCTTGCCTTCCACATGCTGTTTCCAGTGCCAGAGGATGCAAAAGCAGCCCCAGAACATCACCGAGCTACCACCATGCTTGACTGTGGGCAGAGTGTTCTTTTCAGCATATGTCTTCCTCCAGACATACTGCTGATCCATAGTGCCAAAAAGTTCCAGTTTTGTTTCATCGCTCCACTGAACAGAATCCCCAAAATTTTGTGGCTTATTTATATGATTTTGAGCATATTGGAGCCAACTTTTCTTGTGCTTTCGGGTCAGTAGTGGTGTACGTCTTGGAGTTCTGGCATGGAAACTTTCTGCGTTTAGTATGTGCCTTACTGTGCTCACTGAAACCTCAGTGCCTGTTGCCACCAAGTTTTGCTGCAGGTCTTTTGCAGTCAACCAAGAGTTTTTCACAACCTGCCTTCTCAGAAATCTGGTTGCAGCCATTGAGTTTTGCATATTTGTGCTGCTGTGAGGGATTCTATTCAGGGGGTTGACTAATTTTGAGACTGGAGAAGTCATTATAAGTTGCATTTTCAGTTGTATTTGGGGAAACCACTTGAAGCATTCGTTGTGTTGAGCTATTTCAATTGCTTTTGTTTGATTTGTTCATTGCAAACAGCTGGAAGTCTGTAAATTTTGACAAACCTGATTTGCAATGGGGGTTGAATAATTTTGATTGCACATATATATATATATATATATATATATATATATATATATATATATATATATATATATATATATATATATATATATATATATATGGGTATAGAAAAGAATAATCCCCCTTTAAAATAATCACATTTTGTTGCTTTTCAGCCTGAAATGAAGACTTCAATCAGGTGTAGCTAATCACCTTCTCAATGGCACACAAAACCTTTTGACTTTCAACTGTGAGAATTATTTTGATTAGCTCAGCATGAAAAGAGATTTCCTGGAGCATTTCAGTCCTTGGTAGTGCAACTAAAGCAAACAATCAACTATGGGTGGCAAGGTACTGTCAAAAGGTCTCCGGGATAAAGTTGTGGACAGGCACAAGTCAGGAGATGGATACAAAAAAATTTCTAAGCCTTTATGAATGCCTAGAAGCACAGTGAAATCTATTATTAAGAAGTGGAAGGTATTTGGTACAACACAGACCCAGGTCAGAGAGGCTACCAAGAGGCCTACAGCAACTCTGAAGCAGTTGCAGGAATTTATGACAAAGAGTGGTCATTGTGTGCATGTGACAACAATATCACAAATTCTCCACAAATGTGGCTTGTATTGGAGGGTTGCAAGAAAAAAGCCACTCCTCAAGAAAGGCCACATGCAGTCACGACTGAGCTTTGCCAAAATGCATCTTGAAGATTCAGGTCAGATGAGACTAAAATTTAATTATTTGGCCTCAACACCAAATGATTTGTCTGACAGAAATCCAATACAGCTCACCATTCAAATAACACCATTCCTACAGTAAAGCATGGAGGTGGTAATATCCTGTTATGGGAGTGTTTCTCTGCAGCAGGGACCGGAGCACTTGTCAGGATAGAAGGAAAATGGATGGGGCAAAATACTATCAAATTCTTGAGGAAAATCTGCTGCCTTCTGCCAGAAAGTTGTCAATGGGAAGAAGGTTTGCCTTCCAACATGACAATGACCCAAAGCACACAGCAAAACTGACCACACAGTGGTTGAAGGAGAAAAAGGTGAATGTCCTTGCATGGCCTAGTCAGAGCCCAGACTTAATTCCCATTGAAAATCTGTGGAATGACTTGAAGACTGCAGTCCACAAACAGTCACCATCAAATTTAACTGAACTTGAGCAGTTCTGCAAAGAAGAGTGGGCAAATATTGCAAAGTCTAGATGTGCAAAGTTAGTAGAGACATATCCCAACAGACTAAAGGCTGTAATTAAAGTGAAAGGTGGTTCAACAAAATGGGGGGTGATACTTTTTCCAACTCAGTGATCCTGTTTTTTAATCTTTTAAATTTTTTTTCTGACATGTTGGTGTTATATCTTTGACTTGGATGTAAAAAGTTGCACTGATAAATACAGCTGGATAAAACAAAAACTGTGTCTGTCTTCATTTCAGGCTGAAAAGCAACAAAATGTGATTATTTTAAAGGGGGGTGATTCTTTTCTATACCCACTGTATACAGTATATATATAGTGCTGTGAAAAATTATTTGCTGATCTCTTCTGTTTTTGTGTACATCTCATAATAAATAGTTTTAGATCTACAACCTAACCAAAGGCAACCTGAGTAAACACACAATACAGTTTTATTTATTTATAAATAAAACACACCTATTCAACACCTATCACCCATCACCTATCACCTATCACCAACTTATTGCCCCCTTAAACATAAAATCTGGTTGTGCCACCTTTAGTAGCAATAACTGCAACCAAACACTTCCCATAACTGGAGATCAGTCTTTCACTTACTTCTAGGACTAGGATTTACTCCTATGCTTTGGATCATTGTCTTGCTGCATAATCCAGTTGCGCTTGAGTTTCAACTTTCCGACTGAAGACCGGACATTCTCCTTTAGGATTTTCTGGTATGTTTCCCTCAATTACTGAAAGTTGCCCAGGCCCTGAAGCAGCAAAGCATCCCCACACCATCACACTGCCACCACCATGCTTGACCGTAGGTATGATGTTCTTTTTGTGTAATTCTTTGTTTGGTTTACACCAGATGTAACGGGACCCATGTCTTCCAAACAGTTCCACTTTCGACTCATCAGTCCACAGAACATTCTTCCAAAAGGTTTGAGGGTCATCCAAGTGTGTTTTGGCAAAATTCAGATGAGCCTTAATGTCCTTCTGGGTTAGCAGTGGTTTTCGCCTCGTCACTCTTCCATGGATACCATTTTTGCCCAGTGTCTTTCTGATAGTGGAGTCATGAACAGTGACCTTTATTGATGCAAGAGAGGTCTGTAGTTCCTTTGATGTTGTCCTTGGCTCTTTTGTGACTTCCTGGATGAGTAGTTGTTGTGCTTTTGGAGGAATTTTGGAAGGTCGGCCATGTCTGGGAAGGTTCACTACTGTGCCAAGTTTTTCCATTTGGAGTTAATGGCTCTCACTGTGGTTCTTTGGAGTCCCAGAGCCTTTGAAATAGCTTTGTAATCCTTCCTAGACTGATGTGTTTCAATCACCTTCCTCATCATTTCTGGAATTTCTTTCAATTCTGGCATAGTGTGTTACTGGGTGAGACCTTTTAATTAACTTCATGCTGTTAAACAAGTTTTATTTAAGTGTTGATTTGATTGAAACTATGGGGGCAAATACATTTTCACACAGGCCCAGTTGTTTATATATATATATATATATATATATATATATATATATATATATATATATATACTGCATATATGCCAGATTAACATAAGTGATAAACAACTGGGCTTCTAATTTCAATGAATACAGGCCTACAAATTGATTCACTTTATATAAGTCTAATAATAGACTAATCCCAATTCCCAATTTTGATAAATTGTGATAGTCATGAATATTCAGCAGTACTGTTACAGGCCTAAAGCTGTGACAGTTCTGTTTATATGAAACAACAAACAAGAAAATTCTAATTAAAGATGAAATCTGCATTTGTATCATGAAATATGTTTAAACTCTGGTTCTTTTATACTAAATTCCTCTTTTTATACAATGTGCAAAACATCTTCTTCTACAGTACTACAATTGCTCTTTATCATGGGAGAGAAGAGATGAGGGGGGCTGCAAAGATATCAACAGCAATGTTATTTTTCATCAGTCTCAGCTACAGCTCACGTTCATTGTCACAGAAAATGAGAAGGTTGCTGCAACACTGCAGAGAATGGGGGAAGGCCTGAGTGGAATAAAGGTACACAGATTCACCATGCATTATTCAGCAGCCAGGCCCTGTTTATATGTGCTGTTGATTTGTGCTGGCTGAAATGAGGGAAAAGGCAGAGGGAGAGGGAGAGAGAGAGAGAGAGAGAGAGAGAGAGAGAGAGAGAGAGAGAGAGAGAGAGAGAGAGAGAGAGAGAGAATATTCTCAGAATCTGTCATTTCTCTCATACTATTTATTTTTAGAGTTCCTGACTTGGCTTGTTGCTTTGCCTTCGTTTGCAGGAAAGAACAGCACATGTACTGTATATGAACTCTGATATGTAGTACTGCATGATGGGAAGGTTGAAGTGAATGTTATGGTAATGAAATTTACATCCTTTCATTTTCAACTCTGCATCTATATCCTCCACTTCAATGGATAGGCTATAATGCATAATAGTAATGTTAACTAATGTACACTATATAGGTTATACAGTCCCCTCTGAAAGTATTGAAATGGCAAGGGCAATTCTTTTTTTTTTTTCTTGTTATACTCTGAAGACGGGCTGATTTGGGTTTGAGATCAAACGATGATATGAATATGAGATGATAGATCAGAATTTCAGCTTTCATTTCCTGATATTTACATCTAGATGTGTTAAACAACTTAGACCAGGGCACCTTTTGTTTGAACCAACCCATTTTACAATTGATCAAAAATATTAGAACAAGTGTGCCCTGTTAGATAGAAAAATACAAAAAAACACTGGTGCACTAACAGCTAGACAGGTCGGCCAAGGAAAACAACAGCAGTTGATGACATAAAAATTGTGAGAGCTGTGGAAAAAAAAACCCCAAAAACAACAACAATCAGTGACATCACCAACAACCTCCACAGGGCAGCGGTGAAGGTATCACAAGCCGTCATTTGAAGAAGACTTTGAGGACAGAAATATAGAGGCCATACCACAAGATGAACCCATTCATCAGCAGTAAGAATTGGAAGGCCAAATTGGAATTCACAATAAAAGAAATACAAAGATGATCCACAAAGGTTTAGGGAACAAGATTAACTTCTACCAAAGTGATGGAAAGGCCAAAGTGTGGAGAAAGAAAAGATCTGCTCATGATCCAAAACATACAAGCTCATCGGTCATGCACGGTGGAGGTAGTCATGTAGTCAAGCCCAAGCCATGGCTTGCCATGGCCCAAGCCCGAGCCATGGCTAGGGCTTGGGCTTGCATGGCTGCTTCTGGAACAGGCTCACTAATCTTTATTGATGATGTATCTCATGATGGTAGCAGCAGAAGGAATTCAGAAGTCTACAGAAACAATCTGTAGGCCAATTTACAGAGAAATGCATCCAATCTAATCAATCTTTATTATGCAGCAATGACCCAAATAGCACTGTCAACTCAACAAAGGAGTTTATCTGGGGAAACAGTGGAAGGTTTTAGACTGGCCAGGTCAATCACCAGATCTAAACCCAATTACCCAATTTCACCTCCTGAAGAGGAGACTGAAGGGACAATCCCCCCGAAACAAACAACAACTGAAAGAAGCTGTGGTACAAGCCAGGAAAAGTATCACAGAAGAAGAATGCTACAGTTTGGTGATGTCAGTGAGTCACAGGCTTGATGCAGTTATTGCAAGCAAGGGATATGAAACCAAATATTATGTGTTATTTACTTTCATTTACTTTAAGACTATTGGTTCCAATACTTTTCTTCCCTAAAATTGGGTGGTCTGTCATGTTCTAAGTTGTTTAACACATCTAGATGTAAATATGAGGAAATGAAAGCTGAAATTCTGATCTATTATCTCATAATCATCTTTTGATCTTAAACCCAAATGTATTCAGTGTAAAGCAAAAACAAAAGAAGTATATGATATAATTATATATGATTATTAAATGGGTAACAATTTTTGTGTGTATATATACATACATACTGTATATATATATATATATATATATATATATATATATATATATATATATATATATATATATATATATATATATATATATATATATATATATACACATATATATGCATGTATGTATGTGTTGCAAAGTGATTACTAAACTGTTGTGTAATCCCCTGTAATATTTACCAAGAAATGATCACTTTGTAATAGCAGACAAGTTTCATTTCTGGAGAATAGGGAGAGACACAAGCGTTTGGACAGTCCATCATGACACATGGGGAGACAGAGTTTCCACTGCTGGCGTGACATTTAGATGTGGTTGCAGAAGAAAAAAAAAAATGCCTGCTGTAGTAAAAAGGAGACAAGTAAATGCAACAGATATTATGAAAAAAAATGCTGGTGCTTGGTGAGAAATGGCTGGTTTAACGACAGGTCAGAGAGAGAAAGAAAGAGAGCATGCGGTGGTGTGGGCGAAACGAAGCAGTTTCATAATGTTTCAGTGCTGAAAACCCGTGGCCTTCACGTGTGTAACTATCTGCTGAGTAAAATGCAAACACCGCTCATGCTTCACAGTTCCCACCAAACACTTTCAGTACTGAAGATTTCTAAAGCTCTTAATGAGAGGCTCAACACTGATTCTTCAAAATACACTTAGAGCTATTTCATAAAGTGCCTTCATACTTTATTAGCAATGCACAGTAACATTAAAACATCTTATGGTAGGCCACCTTTTAAATAATGAAACTGGCTGATAAAAGCAGTTAGATGCATATTACTAATGCAAGAGTGCATTAGTAATCAAGTAATAAGAAGAACACAGCATAATGGTGACTCTGAACTAAGCTGTTTACAAATGCAGCACACATGGTTTATCTCTAAACTGGAATACTATAAACAGCAATTTGATTTTGACTGGACTATTCTACTTGATTTTGTCTCTGAGGCAGTGTAGTGTTGTATTATTCATGGCTTTTGTGATCAACTATCTTAGTTCTCACTAAAAGTCATGCCTGACCCTCTTACCGCTTCGAAAACAACAACAGAAGCTTTGAGACAACACGGGTAATTAGAGGACGACAAGCGCCACTCCACAGGGTGGTTATTGGGAATAAATAAAGGATAGTGTTGTTTCAGAGAGCTAGAAGCCCAAGTGAGTGGGGCATGGTCTGAAATCAGCACTACAGTCTTTTATTCACCAAGCTAAGGCAGTAAGGATAAAAATATACAATACATAAAAATATATAATAATATATAATAAGAGAATAGAGATCTGTAATCAGTGGCATCAACACTGAAGTACAAACCACACAAATTGACAAATAAACAATAAAACAAATGAAAATATTTTTTTTGAGTGGCAGGCCTATGTAATGATATGTGATATAAAGTTAATATGAGTGTGTGCGTGTGTGTGTGTTTCCGGCAGGTATTGACAACAGAATGTTGTGTGCGACTCACAATTTTCACAATTTTACAACCCTGGGATGATTTTATGATTTAGGAGACAGCTGTTAAACATTCTGTTGTCAATACCAGGACGAATACCTGCCGGAAACACTCATGTGCGCGCGCGCACACACACACACACACACACCTCCTACGCATTCCTTTGGAATATGCAATCACTGTCCATCAGTATTGTGTTATTAAGCAATCAGCAACAAAGTGATACAGAGCAAAAAAAAAAAAAAAAGTTTTGGCACTGAGATAAGATTCTTCTTTTGCACAATAAACTGCTGTTTCTTCATTTTTCTTCTTTACTATTTGTGTGTGTGTGTGTGAATGTGTGTGTGCGTGCGTGCGTGCCTATGTGAATGTGTGTGCGTGCGTGTCTGCGTGCCTACATAAAGCCACAAGCTGATATCATAAAACGATGATTTTTGTCCTTAAAGACTGAGAACACAAATACAGTAGGAATGAAGATGTGAAGGTTATTAACATCTGATGACAAATGTTCCTTTGTGAGCAAAATAACAAGCTTATCGTCAGATTGTAATCAAGCCTTTCTGCTCAGCATTTAAGATGTGAAGGAAGCATAATTGTTCTGCTGACAAGTACATTTATATCTGTAGGCCAACTCAATCCCTATAGAGAAAACTCCTGAAATGGAGAACTTTCCTATTATAAGGATAGAGAAAGCAGCAGAGCAAGCTCTCCTAAGTTTAGAAAGGAAAGTGAAGAAGAGCAGACTCTTTTCTCTTTTTAACGCTTTCTCTCTCTCTCTCTCTCTCTCTCTCTCTCTCTCTCTCTCTCTTTTTAAACACATCATGGCATACAGTGTTGTACTTGATTGTGTTTGTGTGATCACTGCATTCAATGTGAATGTGCTGCCATCTACTGGATTGGGGATTCCTAACACTCTTCTGCTGTCCAGATTGTAAAGCAGTCTTTTTGGTGTTTTGCACTTTGATTTAAACTGTATGATTTAACCACGAAAATGTTGTCAGTTCGGGTCCAATTATATCCAGTGAAACAGAATGTCTTGGACAAAAGTCCTTCGTCAGCTGTGTAAGCTCAGTGCTTCTTGGGCTGTGCTGAAACCAGTGGACGTTCAAAATGCTGAATTCGAAGCTTTTTTGTGAGGGAAAAGAGATTTTGTGGACCTTGGCAAAAGACATGAATGATTGACTTGATTTTGTGAACAGTAAAGCACATCAAAATGTCTACCTTAAAGATATTCAAACCAATAAATATTATGGCCCTGCAGGCATACAGCCATGGCCAAAAGTTTTGAGAATGACACAAATATTAATTTTCACAAAGTCTACTGCTTCAGTGTTTTTAGATCTTTTTGTCAGATGTTACTAACTGTTACTGAAGTATAATCACAAGCATTTCCTAAGTGTCAATGGCTTTTATTGACAATTACATGAAGTTTATGGAAAGAGTCAATATTTTCAGTGTTGACCCTTCTTTTTCAAGACCTCTGCAATTCGCCCTGGCATTCTGTCAGTCAACTTCTGGGCCACATCCTGACTGATGGCAGCCCATTCTTGCATAATCAATGCTTGGAATTTGTCAGAGTTTGTGGGTTTTTGTTTGTCCACCCGCCTCTTGAGGATTGACCACAAATTCTCAATGGGATTAAGGTCTGGGGAGTTTCCTGGCCATGGACCCAAAATGTCGATGTTTTGTTCCCCGAGCCACTTCGTTATCACTTTTGCCTTGTGGCAAGGTGCCCCATCATGCTGGAAAAGGCATTGTTTGTCACCAAACTGTTCTTGGATGGCTGGGAGAAGTTGCTCTCTGAGGATGTTTTTGTACCATTCTTTATTCATGGCTGTGTTCTTAGGCAAAATTGTGAGTGAGCCCACTCCCTTGGCTGAGAAGCAACCCCACACATGAGTGGTCTCAGGATGCTTTACTGTTGGCATGACACAGGACTGATGGTAGCGCTCACCTTTTCTTCTCCGGACAAGCTTTTTTCCAGATGCCCCAAACAATCGGAAAAGGGATTCATCAGAGAAAATGACATTACCCCAGTCCTTAGCAGTCCAATCCCTGTACTTTTTGCAGAATAGCAGTCTGTCCCTGATGTTTTTCCTGGAGAGAAGTGGCTTCTTTGCTGCCCTTCTTGACACCAGGCCATCCTCCAAAAGTCTTCGCCTTATTGTGCATGCAGACGCACTCACACCTGCCTGCTGCCATTCCTGAGCAAGCTCTGCACTGGTGGTGCCCCGATCCCGCAGCTGAATCAACTTTAGGAGACGGTCCTGGCGCTTGCTGGACTTTCTTGGGCGCCCTGAAGCCTTCTTCACAACAGTTGAACCTCTCTCCTTGAAGGTCTTGATGATCCGATAAATGGTTGATTTAGGTGCAATCTTACTAGCAGCGATATCCTTGCCTGTGAATCCCTTTTTGTGCAAAGCAATGATGGCTGCACGTGTTTCCTTGCAGGTAACCATAGTTAACAGAGGAAGAACAATAATTTCAAGCACCACCCTCCTTTTAAAGCTTCCAGTCTGTTATTCTAACTCAATCAGCATGACAGAGTGATCTCCAGCCTTGTCCTCGTTAACACTCTCACCTGTGTTAACGAGAGAATCACTGACATGATGTCAGCTGGTCCTTTTGTGGAAGGGCTGAAATGCAGTGGACATGTTTTTTTGGGATTAAGTTCATTTTCATGGCAAAGAGGGACTTTGAAATTAATTGCAATTCATCTGATCACTCTTCATAACATTCTGGAGTATATGCAAATTGCCATCATAAAAACTGAGGCAGCAGACTTTGTAAAAATTAATATTTGTGTCATTCTCAAAACTTTTGGCCACGCGTGTACAGTTGCACCAGTTGCATCAATGATTTGCTTTGTACCTGCTTCAAGCAATATTTAAATATACAGTACCCTCCACTAATATTGGCTCCCTTGGCAAATATGAGCAAAGAAGGCTGTGAAAAATTGTCTTTATTGTTTAATGTTTTGATCTTTTGTTAAAAAAAAAAAATCATAAAAATACTCTGCTCTCGTGGATATCAAATAACTGCACAGCACAGGTTTATAAAAAATATATATAATAATAATCTTTGTTTCATCTCTGATTCATTTTAGAACAAGCATATAGTGCATGCTTGTAGAGCCCATTGTGGTATGACTGTGTTTGTATATAACCAGTGAACTGCAGAAAGTGTTTCTATATTAATAATCCTGTGAGCAAAGCAGCCCAAATCACAATGTCAGCCAGCAAATAAAAGACAGGAGGTAAAGACTGAGTTCACTCAGCTATTCAGTGTGAGTAACTCAAATTGTCAAATTCTCACACAGTTTTTATTAGACAATCACTCAACAACTAAACTGACTAAAGTCCAGTCAGAATCTCAGGATAGTTGAATAGGGCCACAGATGTGTTCACATGCTTTGGAAGAATTGAGCCCAACTGCAGAATGCTGAGACAGAAGAACAAGCACACTAAAGAGGATGCAGAAGCCAAAGAGGAAGAAGAAGGAAAAGGAGAACATTTCTCTCCACTCTATTCATTCATGTCCTTGTCTATGGTAGTTCCATGAGCAAATCTGGGCAAAGATCTAGATTTGAGCTGCTTCACAATGCAGAGTTTCAGACAAAAACTGTCCATTGTACTGCAATACTGTAAAACTGGAGTGGACTCTGCTCTCTGCCCTGTTGTACTTCTTGTTTTTTTTTTGTTTTTTTTTTTTACATACTGTATTGTGTGAAATACAATAAAGTATTGTTATACATGACATGCCCTTGGGTGCTATATTCTGTTTTCCTGTATGAAGGGGAAAGAAAGAAAACCAGGCTTCAATGTCACATATACAAATTCAGCAAAGTGATACAGCACCCCTGGAACAGAGGGTGTGTATGCCTTGATCAAGGGCCCAACTGTGGAAGCTTGGTGGTGCTGGGGTTTGGACTCACAGGCTCTGATTAGTAGGCCAGAACATTGAGCATTGAACCTTAATCACTGATCCACCTGTGACCCTTGATGAAAATACTTCTGTGTTTTGTAGACATGAGAGACAACAACATTCCAGAGTCAGGCCATGGTTATTGTCAATTGTTCATGAAATCATGAAATTTAATTTATCTTTAAATTCAAGAGTCTTCAAAGAAATTGAGCAGATCAGTAATACAAATGCTGACCACATTGCTTCACTGTAACAGAATGTCAGTGAAACATGTCTATGGGGATACACTGGACATGAATACAGAAAATGTTAAGGACCAATTCGGAAAGGTTGGAATGTGTAAGTAAGCCAAGAGGGCAGTATACAGTATAGTGTGGTACTGTGTGTTATGATGACCTGCTATAGTACAGTACCCTCCACTAATATTGGCACCCTTGGTAAATATGAGCAAAGAAGGCTGTGAAAAATTGTCTTTATTTTTTAACCTTTTGATCTTTTGTTAAAAAAAAAAATCACAAAAATATGAGGTACTTTTCCATATGGCTACCTTTCTGTGTGCGCCAAAACCACCTCTGGTGTTTATTGCCAAAAAGCTCTATTTTGGTTTCATCTGACCATAGAACCCGATCCCATTTGGAGTTCCAGTAGTGTCTGGCAAACTGAAGACGCTTGAGTTTGTTTTCGGATGAGAGTAGAGGCGTTTTTCTTGAAACCCTTCCAAACAACTTGTGGTGATGTAGGTGAATTCGGATTGTAGTTTTGGAGACTTTCTGACCCCAAGACACAACTAACTTCTGCAATTCTCCAGCTGTGATCCTTGGAGATCTTTTGGCCACTCGAACCATCCTCTTCACAGTTCATTGAGACAATATAGACACAAATCCAATTCCATGTTGATTCATAACATTTCCCGTTGACTGTAACTTCTTAATTATTGCCCTGATGGTGGAAATGGGCATTTTCAATGCTTGTGCTATTTTCTTATAACCACTTCCCATTTTGTGAAGCTCAGCAACCTTTTGCCGCGCATCACAGCTATATTCCTTGGTCTTAGCCATAGTTATAAATGACTAAGGGAATTTGGCCTATGTGTTACCTCATTTTTATACCCCTGTGAAACAGGAAGTCATGGTTGAACAATTTCCTGTTCCTAGTCACCCAGGTGTACTAAAAAAAATGCAAAATATCAATAGGAATGTACTTCAAATAAAATTTGAAGAAATTTTTCACAGCCTTCTTTGCTCATATTTACCAAGGGTGCCAATATTAGTGAAGGGCACTGTATATGTAATTGCATATTTTTGGTAGGCTATTTTCAAGCTTGATGCCAAAGATACACCTTCAATGTACACAGAGTACAACCTCATTTATGAAGCTGGGTTTACCCTGACGAAAAGGAGGAAATGAGGGTAGAGTTTTATAGGCCACTGGGCCACTGTGGATGTCTCATGAAGGAAATATCACAATATGCTGCCATGAGCCATTGTGCCTTGTTACCCTGGACCAATCCAACACCGCACATCTACTAGCTTTCCTTGCCTATCTTCAGAATAATGTCCTTCAAGAGTAGAGGGAGTGAGGACAGCCAAAGCATTCACACTGTTATTTGGGATAATGTCAGTTTTTACTCTGCTGCTGGGGAGCATGAGTGGCTTACTGACAATCATACATTCTGCAGTCTGTTTCTGCCAGCATACTCCTCATTTCTCAAGCCTAAAGGAGTTATTCACCACACACCAATGGAAGATTTTTTTTATTTTTTATTTTTTACAAGAATACACATGAGTGATTTGGGGCACATAATATTCAAGTCTATGCAGGGATGGATACAACACATATGGAGGGTATTTCCAATTCCCCCTATGCCTGACCAGAGCTAAGATTGCATGTAATGTGGATGAGGTTCTCTGGCCTGACCAAGTCTAGAGACAGGATGACAAGAAACAATAGTAAGACTGACAAACACACACACACACACACACACACACACACACACACACACACACACACACACACACACACACACACACACACAGTTGTCTGCATGGGAAAGGGTGCCATTGTGCCACTTGTGTAAGATTACTATTGCCAAAATTGCATTCTTAGTTATCTCAGTTATATTGCATTATATACATTTTCTACATTTTATGGAGTCGGAAGTCAAATGCATTACCAGTCTGACAAAAATAAACAAGAAAGGGCTATAAATTTTTTAAATAGACACATTCAGTAGCATGTATTTTCTTCCTGAGCAATGTTTCCTACATAATTATTATGCTGACCACAGAATGAGTTAGTAAAATGTTACTAAAATGATAAAGTTTGAACTTGGCAGTAAATAAGTAGATATTAGTAATAGTGTCACAACATTAACAGTACAAGTTCCAAAAAAACTTGCATGAGTCTATCTCTTAAAAATCAAGCAAAAAATATCTTAGGCTATTCTGTCAGAACCTCGGACCACAGAGGTGAGGAACGATTTGCTTAGATTGCTCAAGCATGTGTTTATTCTACATTTGCCTCTATATAGCCGAAATAATATGAGGACTGGATGTACTTGGATTCTTTAGAACCACCAGAATGGTTGATTCTCAAACCAACATGCATTATTCACCAACTCAACTGCTTTTTTGCCAGCTGTGAAAAATAGTCCTGCCATGCAAAACTTATATGAATGAAAATAGAGTTGCCATGGTAACAGTGGCAAAACTGACTATGGCAGCTCTGTGCAGGGATATCAGTATGAGGCCCAATAAAAACCAGTTGGAGAATAAACTTATTTGAATAGGTTCAAACATGATTCTTTGTTGAATGCTGCAACACTTTTATATGGTATTTGTCTGCCATTATACATTTGAGTAGTATGGGAGTATATACTTTTGACTGGAGTACATGATTAATTGGTTTTTACAAATTGTGTGTATGTGTTTTAAACCACCTGGGGCTGAGGGAATCACCCAGATACCTCCTTGTGCATGCATGCTGAGGCCTTTTATTTATTACGGTATTTGCAATAAACACCACCGTCTTCCAGCAATCATTCCTTTAGTTATCTATCTGCTTAACTTCTGACTATGATTGGAGCTGCAGGTAACCTGTCTCCAAAAGCTGGGGATAGATTCCTACAATCTCTTCTACCATGGTGAGTGTATTTTCTCATACATTTTGGGTGTTTTCTGCTGAGGTCTACGGAACTCTGGGTGCCCGCCTGCTTCAAGTCGGTCCTTCATGGTTAGCATGGCTAGTCTTATTAGCTATCACTCGTCACACTGTTTGCGAGTTAGCTCTAACCACTTGCTCTGTGTTGTTGCTTACCTTTAAATTCACCTTTCATTCTCCCTACCAGCACCATCTCTTCCAAGTGCCATCTCTTCCAAGCATTTCATATACCCCACTGTCTATCTGACCAACAGAGGCTGAAAACACTGGGGCTGACACTGCTTTCCCTCTGTTCAGTTTCCCTGCCAGGACAGGTTCTTCCTCTGTGTTTTTCCACTCAGATTTTCCCACATCCCCTACCGACTGACTGAAATGTGGTCATCTGATCAGACTAACTGTTCATCTGTCACAGAGGAAAGATGCACAGGACTTTCTTGTTGAAACAGAGACTTGCCCACTGGTTGGTGGACATCATCATCATGGCCTATAGGCAACTGGACACTCCGGCCACTACCATGACAAGCCACTCTAAGAGGAGTGTCTCTTCCTCATGGGCATCACTTAGAGGCATGCCGTTCCATTACCTGGGCATCACTACACACTTTCTCCAAGTTCTACAAGGTTAACATCACCCCTTCCAGTGGTGTCAGTGTGGCAGTCGTAACCTTTCCAGTTAGTCCTAATTTCGGTTGATTCCTCAAAACATTATGGTATACATTATCCAGGTTATTTTCACTGTCCCTGGATGTTATCCAGGGTTCATAGAAATAGAGTTACATATGTAACTAACAATTTGTGTTGAGAAAATAATACAGTGATTCAGGGAATGTGTCTTTGAGGAAAAATAGTGCCAATTACTTCATAACCATTTAATTTGTTAATTTCAGCATCTCTTCTGGGACCTTTTTGCTAACATTACCTAGGTAACTTAATGTTACCAAACTACTAAGCGGTTAACTTACCAAAAGCCATGTGGTCAACATAGTATATAGGAAAAACCAAACTAGAAAAATGAAATAAAACTGCAGTAAATTCGTATAAGATAACTGATGGGTTGGTAGAGTTGTCACTATACCATTATTATGACATAATATAGATACCAAGTAATGCCCTTTAAATGATACTGTGGCAATAGAAAATATATAAAATATCTTGTCATTGTTTGATATTCCACACAATATGTTTAAAACAAATACAACATGGTACGTTTGTAAAAGTAAGCTCACATTACTGAAAAAAAAAACAAAAAAAAACACTCCATGCTTCCCCATGTGGCTCTGAAAATATAATTCGTTGCCAGTGACTTTTTCCCCAGCTGGGTTGCATCAATTCAACAGCATGGACTTGTGTTATTATGTGAACTTAAAAGTAAACTACATAAAAATTGGATAAAGACAATAAAGAGCATGTGTGCTTTACAATGGGCACAAATGTGTTTGTTTACACATACAATCCTAGTTTGTTTAATCATACATTAAAATATGATTAGCTTATACACTAGAAGCCTATAAATTGGTACATTGTAGATTTGGAAGAAAACTATTGAGTTTTCAGTACTTCATGTGACACTAATTAGGGCCGTCTCGTTAAAGGCTTGCCTATAGCAGTGGTTTTCAAAATGGGGTTCAGGATCCCTGGGGGTCTGTGATTTTACCTTGTAACAGGAAATCCCAATTCAAGTTTATTGTACTCATTAGCCCGTTTTCCTGGTTACTTGAATTGAATGGGTTCAATTAACATCTCAATAACTCAAAAAACTAGTAGCCTATAAATGATGTCAACTTGGACCTGATGTATTCTGTCAGTGGAAAGTTCAGGAATAAAAAAGCTCTAGGGTGCCAATAAATATCCAGAATCTTATTGTATACATTGAAATAATGAGCTTAATATTCAATTAATTTGATTACGTTAATGAAATTTATTTAAGTTAAATGGGTCGCTGGCTCCAAATAGTTTGAGAGCTCTTGGTCTACATTTGTTAGTTGCTAATAATTCATTAGCTTTAGGTTCGCTAGGTAAGGAGGAGTTTCTCCTGGACCCTTTGAGACCACAGTGGCTAACATAATGAAACAAATCGCTAAGTGTTTGTCTTGCATCTTTTAAAGTGTTTCGAGGCAGCCATTAAATAAAACATGAACACAAGACATACAGTCTTTACAAGTCATTTTCAATACGCGCTCTGGGATCCCTAGAGGTCCATGACGTATAGCTAGCATAGCTAGGGGGCCTGCGCCTTTATTTATTCATTTATTTTTGGTTTAACAGTGGTAGAAATGACAACCCACCAGTCATTATATTTATTATTGAGCTCCTCTAGTATTATCCTGTTATACTGATCAATTAATTTGAATGGGTTTAAGACAAACTCTAATAACTCAAAAACAAACCTTTTTGTAAATAAGGTCAACCAAACGCGTACACCGGAAGTCACTATGGCGCTAATAAATAGACAAAATATTATTGCCCATATTTAAATAATATTCATGAAATAAGTCTGTATTGAGGGAGTCCATGGAATGTACATAGTAGTTAAAGGGGTTCCTGGCTACAAAATGGTTAAGAAACACTGTTCTTTACCATTTCATGTATTTTCGAAAGTAAAATGTTAATACTAAATGATTAGTAATACGCTGATAGGCATATTAATTGACCAGGGCTGAATCCTAAACAGCATCCTATCAGACATAAAAGTGCACTACTTAGGATGTTGTAAAAGTTGCTATCTCGTGCACCATTTAGTGCACCCTTATAGTGACTAGTAAGCCATTTGGAATGCAGACTCGGTTCCTGTTTCTCAGGCCTCCCCTTCTTGCTGAGCTCCGTGCTGGGCCCCCTGGTGGTGATCCCTCTTCGCGCTGTGGCCAAAACGTCTCTGCGCTGCACAGCCATGGATGTAATCTAGCTAGCTAGTGACAAAGATGCTGCAAAGTTTCTCCTGTTCGTCCTGCCAGATCCATTGAAAAGACACGAATGCTTGCTATGACATCGGAAGAAGGTAATGATAGCTTATTGCTCTTCTTGTTAGTTAGTCCGCCAGCAGGCTTTGTTTTTTTTTTTTTCTATATCCCTGCAGGATTGTCCCGCATTGCGGCCTACAATAACATAACCGATGTGGCTAGGCTAAGCTAACAGTGTTGAAGATCCCAATCGAGTTCACCTTGTCACCAAGTTGCTCCTGTTTTCTTGTTTGTTTGTTGTTGTTTTTTTGTAAGAGAAAAATGTTTCCTGTATGCCGCAGACAAACATTCTATTCACAGAGTACAAATCGTTTTGAAACGCAGGCTGGAGCTTGAACTGTCAGTGAATCTGAATGATCCGTCAAACAAGGCTAGGCTCTTGTGTTAGCTCTGATTAGCCTACTAGCTAATGCTGGTACCAGAGGTCCTCCCATTTTAAACAAACTAGCTAATGTTGGGATAAACCATGTTTTTAATGTGCTGCTAGTCATCTCAGATCTGCGAGGTTTCATGTCAGGAATTAAAACAGCTCGATGTGATCACTCGGTCTAATCCCACAACAATAACAACAAACACAACCACCAGTTCAGCTCAGGCTAATGTTTGTTTAGGTGAATTTCATCTTAATAAAAACACGCTTGTGTTGTTATTGTTGTTATTATTGTTATTTTATTTTAATAACTCACTTTCCACAGTGGAAATATTTAACAGGTTTATTTTCAGGCTGTTTGTTTGAGGGGAAACGCTTGGTTTGGGTTTGCAGGTACAACTGCTGAGGAAATGAGAGAGATAATGTGCTGTCGTGAATAGCTTCCTGTCCTGCTAAGTCTCACCGAGGCTGCGTCCCAAATCGCCTAGGACACTGTTAAATAGTGTGTCAAAATCGGCGTCGTACTGTTTTTGTGTATTATCAAGTACGACAGTGTGCTGTTTGAGACGTAGCAGACCTTTTTTTTTTTCTGTTTGCTGCGCCTGGAGCTAGCTAGCTGTGGCTACGGAAGTCGCAGCTGCAGTGACAGTGTTTAAAGTGTCCCTGAAATCAAAGTTTTTGAGAGCTTTTTGTACATGTACACAACACCCTTAGTGTTATGGACACCAAATACGCTAAATATTCTCATTATAATCTTATTGTTCATCACTTCCACGAAGGCAGTTATTATTATGATGATATTTGATGATTCATCCTGTACTAGTCCTTTATACATCCAATTAAATGCTCTCTCGAAAGCATATGTCCCGCCCCCCCTGGAGTGGGTCTTGCTCTGAAGTAGCGTCTGTTAGCAGCAAACATGGTTGTTGCATTTTTGGCTGTGCATCTTCCAAACTTTTCAGATTTGGGCCTCGTCAGTGCTGGCATGTCTGCTACCTCAGTCTGACCAAGAGTTCAAACATGTACAGCATAACTTCATAGTTGACAAAAAAACGTCTTCTCAGTTCTCCATGTTTAGCTAAGCGACTGTCTGGTTTGTTTAGGTTTAGCTGGGGGCATATCTTGAACACTTTTTAGCGGTCGACCAATCGATCGGTTTTGCCGATTAATCGTCACCGGTAACCTATTGCTGGAACTATCGGTTATTGGCAAAAATCCACACCAATTGCGGGAGCAGCTGAGAAGGGTCCGCTGTCATTATACAGTACAAGAGCGACCTCTAGAGGTGAAATAAAAATGATCGCTGACAAATTTTGTTGTGTTATTTGAAGTGTTTTTTTTGTTTGTTTTTTTTTTTTTTTTACATTTTTTAATTTTATTTTGGTTGTCTCTTTTTTATTAGTTGTTTGTTACTTTTTGGTTCAGTTTGGATGTATGATCTTTTATTTACTTTAATATGGATTAACAGTTAATATATATTAATATTTATATATTTATTTCATTTTAAAAAGTACAGTACATTTTCATGGTACAGTCAGTACTGTTTATTTTTGTAATAAAGTTCAGCAATATTTTACTTTGAGTGTTATGTTTTCATTCAATATCAATTTTAAAAAACTATCGGTTGATTAATCGGGTATTGGCAGGTACTGACCAACTTAGTTATCAGTATCGGTAAATTCCACCATTGGTCAGCTAAAGCTGTAGCGTTTCCGTACTTAATCCTGTTGTTTTTACGACATCTATATTTTGCAAGAGTAGCGTTGAACGATGCTTTCTCGTTTTCCTTAACGGCCATCGTACATACAAGATGAAGGAGCAGTCTACGGCCATGTGTCCCTGTAACATTCTTGTTATTTTACTTTAAACATATTATTCCAATCTGCTTAAACTCACAACTTGTGAATGGTTTTTTTTTTAAACTACAGTTTATTTACAGCAGTTATATGATTAACAGTGAGAATAAGAAAGCCTGGAAGCAGCCTGGAAAGTGTCAGCAGTGTCATTTGAGTGTTATTATATAGGCTACATCCCTCCTTCCTCTGATCCTCACCTGTCTAGTCATGACAGAAATATGTGCAGGCAAAGAGTTTGTTGTGATATTTTACAGGGATTGTTAAATGTTAAAATGTTGAAATGTTAATGATTATTCAGCTTGATTATTGTGGCACTAGCAAAATGGCTAAATCATCAACTGAAAGGTATTTTATGGAACTTAAGTGGTTCTTTTATGGCAACTCTCTAAAGAACATGGCTCTCACTGCTCTCTTACTGTGCTATTTGGGTGCCTTGTTAGTGTGTTTATTTAAGGATTTATATATACTTTTTTGTAGCGAGTAGCTTTACCGCTCTACAGTTCCACAGTCTGTGTGGAGTTTTGCATGAGTGGGTTTCCTCAAGGTTTTCCAGTTTCCTCCCACTTAACAAAATCATGCCAGTAGGTGGATTGTCTACAGTGAATTGCTCCCTACCTGTGAATGAGTGTGTGAATGAGTGTGTGAATGAGTGTGTGAATGAGTGTGTGAATGAGTGTGTGAATGAGTGTGTGAATGAGTGTGTGAATGAGTGTGTGAATGAGTGTGTGAATGAGTGTGTGAATGAGTGTGTGAATGAGTGTGTGTGTGTGGTTCCTTGTGATGTACTGGGATCCCATCCAGGGTATGATCTCGCCTCACACACAGTGTTCCCAGGATTGGCTCAGGTTCCACCGTGATCCTGACCAGCAGTTACTGAACATGAATGACTGAATTTTGGTCTAAGTAAACTTGAACTTGTGTATTCACGATTGAGCTTTATGTTTTTCATAGTACTTTTAAAAGACTCTGGGTTATTGCTTATTATTTGGTATTTAAAAGCTACGGTTGATATTGCAGATGATGGTGCAATTGTGTGCATAACCACAGGAAACCCTTGGTGTATTGAATGGTTCTGCAGTTCAAATTCATGGTCTGGACTTCTCAGATGAACAGCACAGACAGATACAGTGCTGTGCAAAAGTTTTAGGTACCCTATGTATTATACATTATCAACTCGGTACAAAAAATACATTTTAGATTCCCAAACATTAGTTTTCTAGCGTAAAATTAAATGTTACAGAAAAATGTTTGTATATCATTAAAGAAAGCAGCAGATTACGTAAGAGACACTTTTCAGACAGAAAACACAATGAAGGCTGCTGGGTTTTGCTGCAAAAATAAGAAGCAAGTGTGAAAGTCAAAGTCTCCAGAAGAACTGTGGCCGGTTCTGCAAGATGCTCAATAAAACTTACCAGCTCATTTCCTTATATTCCCGGAGACTACTATTTTAATTTTTTTTTGTCACACCAAATCTTGACTTTCATTTACTACTGTTTACTGCACTTTATGGTAATTTTTTAATGTAGAAACATTTTCATTATTTTGAAGACATCTTTGCTCTACAGCATTTCTTTGCGTGTGCCTAAAACATTTGCACAGTACTGTATGTAGACCGTCTTGTCACCATGTTGTAATTCTCATCTCTGAATATGGTATTAAATGACCAAAACGGTTAATTTCTGTTACCTTGATTAACAGTGCCATGCAGTGAAGCGGCATCAAAATGAACACTGTATACAAACTACATTCTCTACATTTGGTCAGGTCGAGTTCTAGGTAAACGTGACGTTTAGACCAAAATTTCAGTCAGTTCCTGTTGCTAATGAATTGGGAATTACTGTGTCATTCTGCAGCTGTTTGATGAGATGGTCACCTAATTGTGTTTTGGTGTTCCCTGTGTTCTCAGAGCTCAGCTGGATGCAGTAGAAGTCTCAGCCATGTACTCGGAATGGAGGTCTTTGCACCTGGTGGTGCAGAGCGATCAGGGTCACGTCAGCGTCCTGCACTCGTACCCGGCCGCTGTGGGCCGTGACGTCGCCAATGCGGTGGTGCGCCCACTGGGTGCCACCCTGGGAGCTCCTGCCTCCGAGTGCCTCCTCAAGACAGATAAAGAGGTATGCTGGGAGTCTGTGTGTCTGTGTGTGTCTGTGTCTGTAAAAATACTGCGTATTTAAACTGATCACAACACACCTGTGCAGCTCTTTCAACAGCTGTCAGTGTTAAAATTCATACGTTAAACCATAGAAAACAGTTGCTGTAAATGATTAAACACACACTTATAACTTATTAGGCTGATTGAGAACTTGCTGCTCTAACTAGGGCTGCAAAAACAAATTTTTTATTCGATTATTTGTGTAAATTAGTTAACAAATAAGTGATTAATCAGATTATAAATGAGACACTAACAAATATCGTTTGGTGTTTGTTTATTGTGTTGTTGTTGTTGTTGTTGTTTTTTTTTTGTTCAATAATGTAATTTAAAACTAAACCTTTCACATCTTGTTACTCTAATGACTTTCCCCACTAGGGCTAATCTAGTGATTATTCCCTGTTCCCAATAACAAAACCTAATTTAAATTACAAATAAGGAATTTCTTCAGAATTCTTTGAATAAAAACACAAGAAAATTGAGAATTTAATTGGATCACTATCTCTAGTTAAACTATACTATTTCACACAGGCATTACTTCATCATCAATCTTAACAGGTCAAAATTAAACAGACGAAATTTACCTGCCTCATTAACCAATGAAACTGATGCGCATATTTCACTACTACATCGAAATAATATCAAGCCTCTTCCATGAACTGTAATCTATAACATCAGCCGCTGATTATACCAAGCAGGAGCTGTTGTTGTCACCTTCATTCAAAGTTCTGTCTGCGAAATGCAAATTATTTGGTTTTTTGCACGACAGCTCAATTTAGCTACGCAAGAAGCCTGTATATTGCAAGAGAAACCAGTTGGTCTGTTTTTAGTGTTTTAGTGACTTAAGTTAGGGATAATCCATGGCTAGGTGTGCATTACACAATTTTAATGCACGACGTGGAGACAAATATCCACCCGACGTGAAGCGGAGTGCATTAAAATCGTGTAATGCACACCTAGCCAGGGATTATCCCGCTTACACCATGGTCACATGGTCACAGTTAAAGCTGTAATTGATATTTGCAGTGCAAAATTTGACTGAAAGGATAAAAATAATGGTCAATTTTTCGCTAGTTATTTTATATACGGGTCGTTGGAGCTAGAATTCTGTTGAACAGTTAAAGCTGTTGAACAGTTAAAGCTGTGAGTTTAACTGTATGTTACTATAGTTACAGTTGTTTATAGGCAGCGCATTAATGTAGAACGGTGATTAAAATGACTGGAACTACCTGTGGTATATACAGTTTTAACACCTTCCAGCCAATCAGAATCGAGTATTCAGACAGACCATTCAGAATAATTGTTTGTATATGTGATAATTGGGCTGTCTGAAAACAGTTTTGCGCACAGCGCTATGTGGTGCTGTAGTAGCAGTGTTGCTGCAGGCTTAGCTGTAACATGAAATCAGTCTGGGTGCTTTTCATTATTAACAGACTGTAAGCTGGCATGCCTCAATTAATCAGAATTTGTCCTGTGATTCAGTTCTCTCTGATAACATTCAAGCAGTTGGACTATAGCCTATTGTTTTGTCCAGGCAAATAGCTGCCACATGTGAGGAACTGAAACAGAACCATGCTGACATTCAGTGTAGGTTTTATTTTGCTTAGATGATAATTGGAGTCATATGAAAAATACAAAAGTAAGTCTGCACAATTTGGACAAAACGCTAGCCATGCAGTTATGCAGTGTCCTCCACTAATATTGGCACACTTGGTAAATATGAGCAAAGAAGTCTGTGAAAAATTGTCTTTACTGTTTAACCTTTTGATCTTTTGTTAAAAAAATTCACAAAAATACTCTGTTCTCATGGATATCAAACAGTTGCAAACAAAACACAGGTTTATCCCCCCCAAAAGAAGAGTCTTTGTTAAATATAGATGTGCAACAGTTATTCGCATCCTTTTAGTCAATACTTTGTGCTACCTCCTTTTGTCAAGATAACAGCTCTGAGTTTTCTCCTGTAATGCCTGATGAGGTTGGAGAATACATGGCAAGGGATTTGAGACCATTCCTCCATACAGAATCCTTCACATTTCGAGGGCCACACTGGTGGACTCTCCTCTTCAGTTCACCCCACAGGTTATCTATTGTTTTCAAGTCAGGGGATTGGGATGGCCATGGCAGGACCTTGATTTTGTGATCAGTAAACCATTTTTGTGTTGATTTTATGTATGTTTGGATCATTGTCCTTCTGGAAGATCCAACCACAGCCCATTTTAAGCTTTCTAGCAGAGACAGTCAGGTTTTCATTTAATATCTGTTGATATTTGATAGAGTCCATGATGCCATGTATCCTAACAAAATGTCCAAGTGCTCTGGTAGAAAAACAGCCCCAAAACATTAAAGAGCCACCACCATATTTAACCCTGGGCATAAGGTACTTTTCCATATGGCTACCTCTCTGTGTGCGCCAAAACCACCTCTGGTGTTTATTGCCAAAAAGCTCTATTTTGGTTTCATCTGACCATAGAACCCGATCCCATTTGCAGTTCCAGTAGTGTCTGGCAAACTGAAGATGCTTGAGTTTTGGATGAGAGTAGTGGCTTTTTTCTTGAAACCCTTCCAAACAACTTGATGTAGGTGACTTTGGATTGTACTTTTGGAGACTTTCTGACCCGAAGACGCAAATAACTTCTGCAGTCCTCCAGCTGTGATCCTTGGAGATTTTTTGGCCACTCGAACCATCTTCATAACATTTCCAGTTGACTGGAACTTCTTAATTATTGCCCTGATAGTGGAAATGGGCGTTTTCAATGCTTGTGCTATTTTCTTATAGTCACTTCCCATTTTGTGAAGCTCAACAACCTTTTGCTGCACATCACAGCTATATTCCTTGGTCTTACCCATTGTTATGAATGACTAAGGGAATTTGGCCTATGTGTTACCTCATATTTATACCCCTGTGGATCAGAAAGTCATGGCTGAACAATTTCCTGTTTCTAGTCACCCAGGTGTACTAAAAAAAATGTAAAATATCAATAGGAATGTACTTCAAATATATTTTTCTCATATGAATTCATAGGGGTGCCAATAATTGTTGCACACCTATATTTAACAAATAAAGACAATTTTTCACAGCCTTCTTTGCTCATATTTACCAAGGGTGCCAATATTAGTGGAGGGCACTGTAATTTCCACATGCTGCAATTGTAACACCTTCCACACTGTATATTAATATTTTTGTGACTGGGTTAAAGATTGGCCTGCACTGTTTGTACTTAAATGATCTACGTAGCATAGGCAGATGGGTGACAAATTAGAAAAGACTATCTTTTCCAACACTTTTGCTCACCTAAAAATTGGGTGGTCTGGCACAAAAGGTGTCATGTTAACACATCTAGATGTAAATATAAGGAAATGAAAGCTGAAATTCTTATTCCTCTATTGATCTAAAACTCAAACGTTTTCAGTGCATAGCAAAAACAAAAGAATTGGCCTTGCTGTTCCGATACTTTTGGAGGGGCTGCGTCTTTGAGAAAAAGGTGGCGATCATTCTTCCAGTACAGCTCCGGAGACTTGTACGATTTATACCAAGGTGCACTGAAGCTGAACCTGTCTGGCAGCCAAACACCTTACTAACATTGTGTTGTGATTTTCCTTTAATTTGTCACCCATTTGTAAATCTTAGTGCAGTGTTGGGAATTGCTCATGACACACAAATAATTCCTGTAATAATTCCTGTAACCATAACACATAGTACTGTATATTGTGCAGGTTAAAGTCACTAACACTAAGGCACACGCTGGATCTATTTTGGTAAAGGCATTTGGTATCCTGTCAGGATGAAAACTTTGTGTGGTGTATTTACATAATTTTGGCTTGGAAATGTTCATAGGGTTTGCACAGGAGACTCGCTGCCCTTGTTGCCCCTGCTGATGTTAAGCAGATTCTTTAGTCATGTATCAGTATTAATGTGAGCGCTTGAAGCACTTCCTTTTATTTCTGTGTGTTTTATTTTATTGTGAGGTGTGTGTGGTATTGCAAATTCTGACCCTTAAGTCTAATGTGTGTGTGTGTGTGTGTGTGTGTGTGTGTGTTTCACTTCCATGTTGTGAAGTTTTAACTTCCCCATCTGTTATATTATATTTGCGGTTCCTGAAGGCTTCTGTGCAGCCTGATAACAGTTGAAGGATATCCTGTGATTTCCCTTCGGTCTCTCTCTGGATCTGATCTTTATCGATTGTCTCCACCCCCGAGCTTCCACACAGGCCTCAAGCTATTTGGATAATGCGAGTCAGTGCCAGGAATGTGCTTATGGTGCTTTTCTTTGTAGGCACTGTTTTGAGGTCAGGTACTTTTTTTTTTTTTTTTTTTTTTTTTCGTATTTATTAGTGATCTCAGCTACCACAGATCACCTTCTGTTATCCACCTTCCTTCACATTGATATCTTGACTATTGATCATATTTTCTCGTTAAAATTTGGTTAAAGAAAGCTAGAGAAGTGGTGCTATAAATCCTAAGATATCATTTTTTATATAGATTTGAGGTCCCCCCACGTTTCACAGCTTGCAGCCCACACAAGCAACCGCAGAAGCTACTGGGGGCTCACAACAGGTCTGTTAAAAATACGGCTAGACAGTTGTTGACATTGGTAATCAGAGAAAACAGGCAAAAGGCCTAAAGAGCTTCCACTCTAGCTGTGGACCACAGGTTGAAAACCACTGCCGTGGACCACAGGTTGAAAACCACTGCCATGGACCCATTATTTGTAAAAAGAAAAGGACTTTGTATCATAAGCATGTTTCATGATTTGTATCCAGTGTAGCATAAGCATTATTTGTCCAAAAGTTGTCCAAAAACTTTACAATGGTATATTTTATTTAAGAACATAGATATTATATATTATATGATTGTTGCAGTCATTTCTCCATTAGCGATGGTGCCACATTAAATCCATGTATTAAAGCTCTCTGTCACCGCAGTCGATTTTCATCACACTGATCTTATATCTTATATCTTATCAAGGTCATTTGTTGGCAATGAGTAACAATGCTTTAGATTATTACCCTAGGACAGTTAATTAGTTGCGATGGTGTATAAACCTTCTTCACAAAAAGAGTACATATTTTTGTACATAGTAGAACTATGCCAATTGGGATGCAGTCAAAGTCTTCAGGAAGGTAGGTCTCCAGGAACAGGGTTGGTGACCACTGATCTAAATTGTGTTAAAAATGTTCTGAAATATCTATAGAGATGAAGAGGAGGTAAACATCTTGGACAGAAACAGTGGGTGGTGACTGTTCAGCTAGTAAGGAGAGCTGTAGTCATGTCTGTTATTTCCTCTTTGTTACTTTATTGCTTCAGAAAAGCTTCAGCAATATGTTTAAATGCCAAAGAAACACAAAAGAATGTTGATTGGAACAGCAGAAGCACTTTCATTTCACAGTTTAATTAAGCATTATCGCACGAGTGTGGTTATACTGAAAGTCTTAGGCACATGCAAAGAAATGCTGTAGAACAAATATTCCTTCAAAATAATGAAATTAAATGTTTCTACATTAAAAACAAATACAGTAAAGAGCAGTAAACAGTGGTAAATGAAACAAAGTCAGTATTTGGTGTGACAAAAAAATACAAATAGTAGTCTCCGGTACAATTTGTGCAGTTTTATAAGGAAATGAGCTGGTAAGTTTTATTGAGCATCTTGCAGAACCGGCCACAGTTCTTCTGGAGACTCTGACTTTCTCACTTGCTTCTTATTTTTGCAGTGAAACCCAGCAGCCTTCATTGTGTTTTTTTTTATCTGACAAGTGTCTCTTACGTAATATGCTGCTTTCTTTAATGACATACAAACATTTTTCTGTAACATTTAATTGTGTGCTAGATAACTAATGTTTGGGAATCTGAAATGTTTTTTGTACTGACTCGATAATGTAGAAGTCATAAAAAAAAAATAAAAATCTATAACATTTATAATAATTGTACTAAAAAAAAAAAAAAAAAAAAAAATAGGGTGCCTAAAACTTTTGCCCAGTACTGTATATTCCCATTAAAGGTGCTTCTGGTGAAATTTGTTTCCCTTCCTCATCTGACAAGCTTTTGTATTTTAAGTCAAAAGTTTTCTCAGTTAAAAATGTATCTTTTGCCATGTCCACTTATGATAAGTGGAATTTTACATGGTGAACACAGACAAACACAGTGATACAAACGGTGAAACATCCCAGTGCGGTTACACTAAATGTAAGCACTCTTGGAATGCCGCTTGATAAATAAAATAAGTACATACTGGTTATATTTTTAGAGTTGGTGATATGGGAACCTGGCAAAATACTGGCGAAATAATGGTCTTCTAGATGTGTATATATACATTACATATATATTTTCTTTTCATATAACTTGTACCTAGGTAGCTTGATATGAATTGTCACTAGTCAGCATATGTAGACAGTAGTTGGAGATTAAACTACTGTTTTTTTTTTCTTTCTTTTTTTTTTTTTTTTTTTTTTTTTTTTTTAATTGAAGTTTCAATTCAGAGCAATGTGTACCTTTAAATTTAAAAAAAACAAAACAAAAAAGATTTCTACATTGCAGAGCTGGGACACATGATGGCCATTCTAAATGAACCTTAAACATCGTTTAACTTGCTGTTTCGTTACCATTTTATGACAAGTTTGATAAATTGTTTGTGGAAACAGTTGTCTCTAATCTTTCTTGTGATCTTGTGGCCATCCTTAGGTGAAATGGACTATGGAAGTAATATGTTACGGGCTGACTCTTCCTTCGGATGGAGATACAGTCAAGCTGTGCGTCGATGTCTACACGGACTGGATCATGGCACTGGTGTCACCACGAGATTCCATACCCCAACCCATCATTAAAGAGCCTAACCTTTATGTCCAAACTATCCTCAAACATCTTTACAACCTCTTCCTGCCAAGGTAATAATGTGCATTATGGGTCAAATGCAGGAATTTGATAGATTTTAGTAGACATGACAAATGGCTATAACATTTAGTATGTATAATTGATTTCACCTTTACTAGCAAGATCAAATCTAAAAAGTTATAGAATTTTCATGTAAGCATTAGTACAGTTTAATGTTTTGAGTATTTTCAGTGACTCGAGTCATTTGAGCCAGTTCATTTATTCATTCAGTTTTCTTCATCAGTTCGTTAAGTTACACAGTTTTCCTAAGTCGGGTAAGTTGTTGAGTTTCTAGCAAGGACATACTGTAGCCTGCATACGTGTTATTATCAGGTGACCTACTAATGATCAAGTGCAACTTGCACAGCCACAAGCTCTACAATAAGTGGTTATAATATAAAAGTCAAAACAACCACTGTGATTTATACAGAGATTACTGACATCCTCTGGGTATGCTTATATGCTTGTGTTTAGAAAAATAATTCATTTTTACACCCAGCTCAATGCAGACTGTTATTGCATGCACTGAAATGAAGGAAATCTCCAGCTCAGACCAACAATGGTTCTAAACTAACTCCATCTCAGTCAAGAGCAAAAGATTCACTGACTCAAACACTAATCTCTTGAAAGTGACAAGAGTCTCTCTTGTAATTTACTGACTCAGGATTTAATTACTCAAGGGGCATGGATTAGGGGTCGACCGACTGATCGGTTTTGCCGATTAATTGGCACCGATAACTGATTGCTGGAACTATCGGTTATCGGCAAAAATCCACACCGATAGTTTTTCCCGGTTGTGTCCGTTGCAGGAGCGACTAAGAAGGGTTCGCTGTCATTATACAGTATGAGAGCGACCTCTAGAGGTGAAATAAACACTATCACTGACAGATTTTGTTGTGATATTTGAAGTGTTTTTTTTTTTTTTTTAATTAATTTTGGATGTCTCTTTTCATTTGTTATTTGGCATGTTACTTTTTTTGGTTCAGTTTGGATACATCTTTGATTTACTTTAATAGTTATTAATAGTTAATATATATATTAATATTTAAATATTTATTTCATTTTAAAAAGTACAGTACATTTTCATGGTACAGTCAGTACTGTTTATTTTTGTAATAAAGTTCAGCAATATTTTACTTTGAGTGTTATGTTTTCATTCAATATCATTTAAAAAAACTATTGGTTGATTAATCAGTTATCGACAGGTACTGCCCAACTTGGTTATCAGTATCGGTAAAATCCACTATCGGTCGACCTCTAGTATGGACCAGGTTCGACATACACAAAACATACTGGAAGACATATGCTTACACAATTCCTGGGTGTTTAGACACAGATGGTAATGTAATGGTGGTGGTAGCTCAGTGGTTGGACTTCTGATCAGAATGTCATGAGGTCAAATCCCAGCACCACCAAGCTACCAGTGCTGGGCCCTTGAGCAAGGCACTTAACCCTCAACTGCTTAGTATAAATGAGATATATGTAAGTCGCTCTGGATAAGGGCGTCTGGAAAATTCACCGACTGAATAAATAGGTATGTTTTGTTTGCAAATGATCTGCAGACCTTTTTTTGCATGTTGTAAGCAAATTACTACAAGCCTGTTGTTTTTCCCAAACCAACCATAATTAGAAACTAAATCATTCCTGCATTTTATTAGAACGTAATACTGTCTTACTTTCTCTTGTCTTTTTGCTAGTGATCGTGATTAATATTTAACATATATTTCCGATCCGATCCACTGACATATTTTGTGCTTTGAATGTATGCAAATGTAAGCCTGACTGAACACAGACCAGTGATCAGTTTTGTGTGTTGGCCAGTACTCAGAACTGTGATGCATGTTACAGTGCAGCCTTCATTTTAACAAACGAATAAATCCACAAGTTAATGTTATCTATAGTGATTTCACCCCATACCATGCTTTATCTAATTTGCTGTGCACACACAAATATGTGATGTGTGAAAGTAAATATTAATCACTTCTGTGTGTCTCACAGGCCTGAGCACTTCAGCCCTATGCACTTCAAGCTGTGTCAGCAGGTGCTGTCTGCGGTGCAGAAACTTGCCCGTGACTCGTCCTGTATGGCCAGAGAGACGTGGGAGGTGCTGCTTCTCTTCCTGCTTCGTATCAATGACACGCTGCTCGCCCCACCCACTGTGGGAGGTTTGTAGCCATGGCAACATAGTGCAGCTCTGCCTACCACATTTCAGGCTCTGCACTGTGTTACAGGATTTCCACACGACCTCTTGTCATACTTAATGTAATTTAATTCCATTATCTTTGAAAATGTTAAGTTAGCAAAGTAAGCAGATAATTTACAGTTATCATACTGTGAATATTTTATACCGTTTAGCCAATACTACATGCTCATTTAGTGTTTACAAGCCCCCTGTACTTGTCCCCTGCAGGTGGCATAGCTGAGAAGCTGGCTGAGAAATTGATCAGTGTACTGTTTGAAGTTTGGTTCCTGGCCTGCACACGCTGCTTCCCAACGCCACCATACTGGAAGACAGCCAGAGAGATGTTAGCAAATTGGAGACACCACCCCCCTGTGGTGGAGCAGTGGAGCAAAGTCATCGCTGCTCTCACCTCCAGGTGCAGTTCTACATGACTTGATGCGAATTAGCACTAGAGATATAACAATTCACTCATTTGAAGCACATATATGTGGCAGTCTGTGAAAACCTGCCTCTGGCACTGAATTCTGCCTTTTTTTTTTTTTTTTAACCAAAATTATAATTTTTTTTCTACTTAACATACTTTGACACCTCTACTTTTAGAAAAATAGATTTTACCCTGAACCACATGGAAAATATTTTTAATATAATTTTACTTTAACTTTACATCGTTTATAAACTACACAGCTCAAGCATTTACTCAGAATTTGCATCTAGATGAACCAGATAAAATACAGAGTGAATTAACTGCCTTCTATATAACTACCAATAGTGCTGATGCTAAAAGACATGATGAAATGAATGAAATACTGTTTAATTCCTACTAGTATTGCCGGGCAGCATCTAATAAACTGACAATGACAGCCCTAGATCAAAATCATTAGTCATGCTCATTGTAAACATCACTAATAACTTTCCCACAAAATATGATTGCAAATGTAGGCATAGGTTGGGTGTTCGCTTGCTATAGACTGGCAGCTCAGGATAATTAAAACAGGTTGTTATAATTTCAGATAATTTCATTAAAGTTCCCGTGAAGTGCTTTGAAACGTGCAGCATTTTGACGTAATTTCCACTGAAACATGAAGTCAGGGCGGGGCATATTGAGTGGCTCCACCCTCTTTTTAAATAGCCAAAAGCGTATAGCTTACCTCACAGCCCGGGCTAAGCCATACTTGATAATGTTGGGGGCAGGACACTTCAGGTTCTAGAGAGCATTTGATTGGACAGAAAATCTGATGAGAACCTGAAGTGCAGAGTGATGTCATCAAAATTGTTGATCTGTATTGGTGGTAGAGAGAGACTGTACATTTTGAATGCATGTATCTTCTACATGCGAACCTTGTCATTGTTTTAAAGCACACTAGCTTATAGATAACCTTAATTTTGATTTCATGGAGACTTTAAAAACCAGTTAAGCTGAGACAATATAAAGATGACAAAATGATATAATTAAACATGGAATGACTAGTGCATGTGTGAGACCTCTGAATAGCCTGTCAGTCTATAGTATGTGAATAAAGGGATGAAGGTAGACATAGTTTTCATGGTAATATTTATTATTTCTACAACCCCATTTCCATAAAAGTTGGGATTTTTTCTAAAATGCAATAAAAACAAAAATCTGTGATTTGTCAAGTCTCTTGAAACTTCAATTAACTGACAAAACCACAAAGAAAAATGTTTTCACTGACCAACTTAATTGTATTTTGTAAATATAAACAAATTTAGAATTTGATGCCTGCAACACACTCAAAAAAAGTTGGGACAGAGGCATGTTTACCACTGTGTTACATCACCCTTCTTTTAATTACACTTTTTAATCATTTGGGAACTGAGGATACTAATTGTTGCAGTTTTGCAAGTGGAATTTTTGCCAATTCTTGCTTGATACAAGACTTCAGCTGCTCAACAGTCCTTGGTCGCCATTGTCTGATTCTCCTCTTCATGATGTGCCATACATTTTCGATAGGAGACAGAGCTGGACTGCTGGCAGGCCAGTCAAGCACATGCACTCTGTGTCTACGAAGCCACGCTGTTGTAGCATGTGCAGAATGAGACCTGGCATTGTCCTGCTGAAATAACCATGGACTTCCTGGGAAAAGACGTTGCTTTGATGGCAGCATATGTCTCTCTAAAATCCCAATATACACCTCTGCGTCAATGGTACCTTCACGCATATACAAGTTACCCATGCTGTGGGCACTGATGCACCCCCATACCATCACAGATGCTGGCTTTTGCACCTTTCGCTTGTAACACTCTGGTTGGCCTTTTTCATCTTTGGCACAGAGAACTTGACGTCTGTTTTTCCCGAAAACAAGCTGAAATGTGGACTCATCTGACCACAGCACATGTTTCCACTGCCTTTCAGTCCATCTAAGATGAGCTCGGGCCCAGAGAACTCGGCGGCGTTTCTGCATAGAGTTGATGTGCGCCTTCCTCCTTGCGTAATAGAGTTTCTGGTTGCATTTCTGGATGCAGCGGCAGACTGTGTTAAGTGACAACGGTTTTCCAAAGTACTCCCGAGTCCATGTGGTTATATTTATCACAGTAGCATGACGATTTCTCAGGCAATGCCACCTGAGGGCTCGAAGGTCACGCACATTCAACAGTGGTTTCCGGCCTTGCCCTTTACGTAATGAGATTTCTCCGGATTCCCTGAATCTTTTCATGATATTATGCACTGTAGATGGTGAAAGACCTAAATTCATTGAAATGTTGCATTGAGCAATGTTCTTTTTGAACTGACTGACGGTTCTATCAAGAAGTTTGGCACAAAGTGGTGAGCCACGATCCATCCTTGCTTGCAAAGACTGAGCTTTTGGTGGATGCTACTTCTATGGCCAATCCTGATACCCTCCCCTGTTACCAATTAACCTGATCCTCCAAAATGGTGTTACTTAAATATTCTATAAACTTTTCAGTCTCATTTAGCCTCTGTCCCAACTTTTTCATCAAATTTTAAATTTATTTATATTTACAAAATACAATTAAGTTGGTCAGTGAAAACACTGAATATCTTTTCTTTGTACTTTTGTAAGTTAATTTTTAAATTAAAATTGAAGTTAATTAAGTAATTAAAGACCTGACAAGTCACAGATTTTTTGGAACTTTTATGGAAATGGGGTTGTACATCTTATTTAATACATATTACATTTTAAATTAAATCAATACATAGCAGTTGCTTTTAGACACTCAGTGTGGTGGTGTCTTTCTTCGGAATTTGAATGAAATCTTGAAATACTCAATCTTTAAATGTAGTTTTCTCTGATTTCACTTCTGGAGGCGCACAAACTTTGTGGTTTTGATATGTGCAAATGAAGAACATGTTTCAGTACAGGAAAGAGCGGGATAATGTATGTCAATTATCTGTTTAATTTTCAGACTGCTGAGGTTCACATATGGACCATCCTTCCCTCCTTTTAAAGTGCCAGAGGAGGATGCCAATCTCATACCTACGGAAATGGACAACGACTGTGTAGCACAGACTTGGTATCGCTTCCTACACATGCTTAGGTATTTAGCTGCATTTTAAGTTTTTACGGTCCCCCCCCCCCCCCCCAAGGCCATTGTCTAAGTACCATAATGGTATAAGCTGTAAACTATATGCTAGGGCACTGCCTGAAATGTGAGTCAGTGCTGGTACAGAAATACATTAATATACAGAGTACAAGTTTCCATTAATACAAGATTGCAAAGAATCGGTTTTCAGTCTGTGTTTCAAGGAAACTGGTTTTACCACCTGAGCACCAGTACAGAGAAAAGTTTGAAGGATAGCGTGTCAAGCCTAGCTGTGCTTGCAGTGATTTGGAGGCATTCATCTTGTTTTAAAAAGTAATGCAGGCAGTTACAGAATGGAACCAGAGGGAACGCAGGATTAAGGTGACATTAATCTACTTTAACCTGACTAAAAAGTCAGGCTGGATTAGATAGAAGGGCATAACGGTATGTGCAGAAGCGAGCTGCAGTAGTCAGGTCTCTGAACAAGCACCTGAGTGGATTTCATGTAGAGAAATGGTCAAATCTGTGTGTACAGGATAGTCTTGCATGATCAGATAAAGTTTCAACATACAGTATGCTGAGAATAATATCTGATTGTCCAATACTACTGCTAAGTTTTGTGCTTTTTTGGATGCTGGTTTAAGGTGAAAAAGAGGTGCCAGAAAGCATGTTTACGGGTTTTTGATAGGAAATAAAGAGATACTGCTTAGTGACAGCTAAAGCCAGAGTGGTATAATGTGGGGTTTTTCATAACAAGTACCAGACACTGTCTTGAAGAGAGTTGGTACATGCCCTGCAGTGAATGAGCCATTGATGATCATTTGGACGGAAGCGCATGAGTCAGGAAGAAAATACAGTATATTTGTAAGTGCGGAATATCATCCAGAAAAAGAGGAGGAAAACATGTTACAGAGTTAGGGAATAAGCAAATGAGGACTAATATGGAAGTTGAGGTGAGGGAAAAGATTGGTAGCGGGAGAGGCCTGTGGAGGGAATTAGTAAAAAGCGTAGGTCAGACGCAGATGCTTCCGAAAAGTTTTTGCAGCACTTATTTTAGAGGTAAAATTTTTTTTTTTTTTACAAGAACAGTATGAGAGATCTGTATTTAGTTGCGATTTCCTCCAGGGACATGTTACAGAACTGATAATGTGCCTTAAATCCTGGACATTTACCAAATTGGCTCCAATAAACAAGGCTCAAAATCTGTGACTGACTGTATGAGATGTGGAAGATTAGGCTTTAGAGCTACACTGTGATAAATCACCAAGACCAGAGCTGGGAAACCACTGTTTAGAAGGTATAAAGTTAAAGACAATCACTAGGCTCACAGCAGGATGTCTTAATGAGTTAAAGTTTTCCATTTGAATTTTTTTTTCTATTTTTGCAGTAGAAGAAAACAGTGTTTTTCTATTTGACACACATTACTTTGTATTTCTGAATATTTCTACTAGAGGTCGATCGATATTGGATTTCACCGATAACGAAGTTGGGCAGTACCTGCTGATAACCGATTAATCAACCGATTACACTCAAAGTAAAATATCGCTGAACTTTTATTAAAAAATTAACAGTACTGACTGTACCATGACAATGTACTGTACTTTTTAAAATGTATAAATATTAAAGTTAATAAAAGATATATTTCCAAAAGGTAACATTACAAATAACAAATAAAAATAGACATCCAAAATGAATAAAAAAAAAAACATTTCAAATAACACAACAAAATTTGTCAGTGATGTATCAGTTTTTCTTTTGCCTCTAGAGGCTGCTCACATACTTTATAATGACAGCGAACCCTTCTCAGCTGCTCCCGCAACAGACGCAACCGGGAAAAACTATTGGTGTGGATTTTTGCAGATAACCAATAGTTCCAGCAATCAGTTATTGGTGCCAATTAATCAGCAAAACCCATCAGGCGGTCAGCCTCTAATTTCTACATTTTACTTAGGAACTTTAAAAAAAAAAAAAAGTTCATAACTGTAATAACACTTTTGTCTTTCTTTCCCATCAGTAATCCAGTGGATCTCAGTAACCCTGTTATTGTGAGCTCCACTCCCAAGTTCCAGGAGCAGCTGCTAGGTGTGAGCAGTGTGCCCCAGGAGGTGATCCAGCACCCCTGTCTCAAACAGCTGCCTCAGATCTTCTTTAGAGCAATGAGGGGCATCAGCTGCCTGGTGGATGCTTTCCTAGGTGAGACCGGTTGAAATTCTATTAATCCATTTGAACTTGATAGTGAATCATGAGCGTTCTTGTGCTTTTTGATGCCTATTATATTATGTAGTGATGCATCAATACCACCAATACTGGTATCGGTTATCAGTCTGATACCATGATCACATTCGCGGACTTGTACGATTTGTGAATATGAACATCCGATAGCAGGTGATACCGTATGACGTAAGCCTAGTGTACATTACGCTAATAAACAGACAACACAAAATGACAATCTATATGTACAGTCATGTGAAAAAATAAGTACACCTCATGGAAATTGTTGGCTTTTTTGTCATATTTGGACGAGCAATCATTTGATCCTCTTTGAAACAGTGCCTATTAATAAAGTTGATGCACTCTATCAAATGACACATCAAATTGACATTTTGTAGTAATTTTCACATTTTAAATGAACAAAAAACAGATCAGTCACTTGGAAAAAGTAACTGATCTGTTTTGTGTCAAAGTACATGCTTCTACATTCAGAAAGAGATTTGCACAAATTTGACCTGCATGGGAGGCGTGCCAGGAAAAAGCCTTTGCAAGACTACAGTTTGCCAATGAGTATATAGGCAAAGACAGTTTTTCAGGAGAAGCACCTCATACCAACTGTGAAGCACGGTGGTGGAAATGTGATGGTTTGGGGTTGCTTTGCTGCATCAGGGACTGGACAGCTTGCATTCATTGATTCAACCATGAATTCTGCATCAAATCAAAGAGTGCTTGAAGATAATGTGAGGCCATCTGTCCAAAAGTTGAAGTTGAACTGAAAGTTAACCTTTCAACAGGATAATGATCCTAAGCACACAAGTAAATCCACCAAAGAATGGCTCAAAAAGAAGAAATGGAGGGTTATGGAATGGCCTAGTCAAAGCCCGGATTTGAATCCCATTGAAATGTTGTGAGGGCATTGGAAACGGGCTGTACATGTAAGAAAACCCTCAAACATATTGGAACTGCAAGAATATTGCATGGAAAAGTGGTCAAAAATTCCATCAAGCCTGGTGGACAATTCTGCAAAACGCCTACAAGAAGTTATTTCTGCTAAAGAGGGCGATACTAGCTTCTGAGGCCAAGGGTGTACTTACTTGTTCCACAGAAGAATATCATATCTATTGATATTTCTGTTGAATAAATGATTGAAAAATCTATGCTTCCTTGTGGTTTTGTTCAAGTATATCAACTTTATTAATAGGCACTGTTTCAAATATGTGTTTCAAATATGATCAAATGTTTGCTTGACCAAATGTCAAAAAAGCCAACAATTTCCATGGGGTGTACTTATTTTTTTCACATGATTATGTCACTTTAATGACAGCAATCTAAGCAATGCAGTCAAAGTCAAAATTTCTGAAGCTGAACAAAATTCTAGCCCAACTCAATCAAAATAGAATAAATAATGTTAGCTAGCTGATGCAGTTCATTTAAAACCAACTAACGTTATAAACAATGTGCCTAGTAGCCTAAACGCCACTTTTTAAAATGGGGAAACATAAACAGAAGTAAATAAAATGTTCTGTGGCGGCCCTGCTTGATTAATACTTATACTTATTAATACTTACTAATACAGTAAGTTACTAATTTCAGTATCTGTATCTGTGAGTACCAAAAAACACATACTCGTACTCATACTTTCTCTAAAAAATGGTATTGATTCATCTGTAATATTAAATGTTACTAGTATATATTTATAAAATGTTACACGCTGAATGTATCATTCCAAAGAACACCATGTTTACCCGTTTAAGAAAAGTACATTTTACTATATACCCATTTAAGAATCTGTCTTAACAATATGAGCATTATGATTTTGATTTTGTTTTCATACGAAGTTCTGTCGTAGTTTACATCTTCATAATTATGATTTGTCCCAAAGTACAATTCTGTTTCCTCTTCTAGGTGTGGCAGTTTTTAAGAAAAACAAGAGTCATGAAACTCTGCCCTCATATGGTACTCAGTTAAAGTGCACCTTCTGTCCCCACTCCCTTCACGTAAATCTGGGCAATAGGGGTTTACTAATATCACAGTTGGACATAAAATTTCGCTTTTCTTGCATATACAGTACTGTGCACAAGTTTTAGGCACATGCAAAGAAATGCTGTAGAGCAAAGATGCCTTCAAAATAATGAAATTAAATGTTTCTACATTTAAAAAAAATACTGTAAAGAGCAGTAAACAGTAGGAAATGAAACAAAGCCAATATTTGGTGTGACAAAAAAAATAAAAATAGTAGTCTCCGCTACAATTTGTGCAGTTTTATAAGGAATTGAGCTGGTAAGTTTTATTGAGCGTCTTGCAGAACCAGCCACAGTTCTTCTGGAGACTTTGACTTTTGCAATTGCTTCTTATTTTTGCAGCAAAACCCAGCAGCCTTCATTGTGTTTTTTATCTGAAAAGTGTCTCTTACGTAATATGCTGCTTTCTTTAATGACATACAAACATTTTTCTGTAACATTTAATTTTGTGCTAGAAAACTAATGTTTGGGAATCTAAAATGTTTTTGTACTGACTTGATAATGTAGAAGTTATAAAATAAAAAAATCTATAACAAAGTTTGTACTTAAAAAAAAAAAAAAAGGGGGGGTGCCTAAACTTTTGCACAGTACTGTTTATTAGAACTCAGTGACTTAATTCAGTTTATTTGGTTAGAACTGGCTGGTTTGACTAACTGCAGAACAAGTAACAATGCTGATTACCAACAGGGACACCAAGACCCCTGTGTTCAATGGACATAAATGGACATGTGCTTAGTGTCTGTTCTTAAAGCTTGTCAATATTGCATGCTACGTTTTACACGTACAATCAGACAGGGGTATATTTCAACCAGCCATCAATAGTGATCTTGTAAAACCTTTTAGGCTTACTCCACTTTCCATGCTGGACTGTATGCTTTATGTTTCAGGCTAATTGCCAGTGTGTGCTCTGTAGGTGTAATTACTAATTGCTTAATGCTTTGTATTTGTCACTTCATGACCCTGTGTGTGGGGTGCAGTGTGTATCACCGTGCATCAGTGGAACTCATGTCTTTCTTCTTCTCAGGAGCAACACTGTCTAGGAGATATATTCGAGACAGACTTCCCTCTCTAGGTATTCTAAACATGACCAACCTAATCAACTAGTGACTAACCAAGTGCGGGGTTAGACACACATCACCACTGATTTTTTTTTTTTTTTTTTGGGGGGGGGTTTGGGAGTCTTGGAGACTGCAGTGTTTCAGGGATTAGAAACATTGGACTGCAATTGGGGGAAAAAGTTGAACATTTAACAGAAATTGAAAAACAGGACAATTTGTTTCTAATTTCTGATATATTGTGATATTTGTACTAATGCTTTGCATTTCTGCTGTGTGTGTGCGTGCGTATGTGTATCCTGTATATATGTAGGAAAACTAGGGGGGGGGGAAGGGTAACCTACCTTTGTCATGAGCAGTATGATATTCAGGTAGTCCTGACTTTATATAAAAGCTGTGTGCTTCTTTTTTTCCCCAAAACTCAAAGGTGTGTGTGTGTGCGTGTTTTCGCCTGCCTATATGCTCCTGTTTGGATATGTCAGCATTTTTAATCCTATTTGTCCCCAGGTGTCGCTGTGTTTCGAGACAGGCTACCATCTTATGGTATTTTTTTTGTTTTTGTTTTTTTTAAACATGCTCCTGACAAATCACATGGGACTTGGTGTCTGATTGGCTGGTTGAAAGAGTGCATGCAAAAACAAAAAAAAAAAAGGTGAAAATCATGGATGCATTACAAAATATGGGGAAAACAAAGGGTTGGCATCTGTTTAAATAAAAGTGCTATTCCGGAAACCTGAAGCCTAGCGGTATGATGGATGTTTCGGAGGGCATAGGGAACCAAAACCAATTTCATGGCTGAGAAATGATGCTCTCCAGTCTTACTCCATTGTGTTCTTTTTAATGTTTTGTGCCCAATGCTGCATTTCTTTGCAACACGGATAATTTATGTACAGTTTTGCAATGTGTTCAGAAGGATATCTTTGCAGAGTGGATGCCTAATCATCGTCGAATCTGCTATACTCACCCAATCAGTACTTACCATTCAGCATCATAGATGTCTATAGCATAGATTTTTTTTTAATTGATGTATTATATAGCACCTGTCTTTGATTACTGTGTGACTGTGCTGAATTATTAATTATTTGCCAGCTGGAAACCAAGTGAGCAAATCTGGAGCCAGCTGGTGTTTGATCCAACCTTTATTGGCTGTTGTGTCATTAAGTGACATTTTTTCATTATTTTTCTTATAGTATCGCAAACAATAGCTGAAATGATGTAATGCATAAAAGTGTTGTGGTTGTGCTGATTAGCTGAATCTGTGTGTAGGCCTGGCCTGAAGGTAGCCACTGTAGTTATCCTGATTTGGTGTGAATTGGGAAGAAAGCATGAAGCTTTCAGATGTCGTGACATTTGTCCTTGTCTTGGTTTACCATATCTTTTCTTGTTTCACTTTGTTTTGTGTATGCATTTTTTTTTTTTTTTTTTTTTTTTTTTACCCTGCAGGTATATCCAGACCCCGCTCAGACAGCGCTCCACCCACCCCTGTTAATCGGCTAAGCATGCCGCCACCCCCAACCACCACCAACACCACACCCCCTCACAGCCGCAGACACAGACCAACAGCAGTTAATAAAACCACCAGCAAAGCCTCTACGGTACGTTCCATCAAAGAAACATTGCAAATCCACCCTCTAAACTTTCCTCAAACTTTCATTGAAAGTTTATTTTAAGCAGCATCACGTGAGCAAGAGTGTTGTTGTACTAAATATCAGCACGGCTTTGATACAAGTGCTGTTATACTAAATATCAGCACTCTTAGAACACCTCAGTCAAATTAGATCAGATCTAACTAGATAGATCAAATTAGATAGATCAGTTCAGTCAAATTAGATCAGACCTAACGGTTGTATAAATGTTTAATATATGTATAATTCATTCTACGTGGCTCTGTGCTTGGCTTTCCAGACTGGCCAGTCCAAAGTGTTGCACCAGCCGTCCTCCACCTCTCCTCTGTCCAGTCCCAATCAGACAAGCTCAGAGCCACGACCGCTGCCTGCTCCCACCAGACCAAAAGTCAACAGCGTGCTGAACCTTTTTGGCCAGTGGCTGTTCGATGCTGCGCTCGTCCACTGCAAACTTCACTCCGGCCTCAGCAGAGAAAGCAGTGTGACTGGTAAGGTGTTTACTGGGATTGGACCTCTAATACTGTCAAAACATATTGCAGTCACTTGTTTTTCCTTTCTTTTCTCATTACCCCCCCTTCCTGTTTTATTTCTGTTCTTTTACTTCTACAAAATAGGCTATTCCTACCTGCAAGATTGTACCACATTTGGAGTCTATCATATGTGCCATTAAGGTAGCACTATGTTATGAAGCAGTTCCAGCATTTATCAGCTCAGTATATCCTGTAGTAAAATACTGTGCTGTAGTATCGTAATGTTATTGATGGGTAAAATGTTAGTAACCTTTACCGAACAAGGAAGGAAAATCTGACTATTTGGGTCCAGATAAGTGTTTGGGGATACATTTAAGAAATGCCCCAAACATTTCAGGGTTTTTTTTTTTTTTTTTTTTAGTGTCCTTTATGAAAAAGCTTGTATTTGTATTTAATATTGCCCTACCAATATATGGTGTCTCGTGCGAAATGATGTACAGAAAAGTGATATAACAAGGCTATTTAACAGTTTATTTGGTGGCTCCTGAGTGACGCCACATAAAAGCATTCATCTGGGGGTTGCAAGTTCAAATCAAGAAGATGCTACATCCATCCATGACCAGGAGCCCAGGAGAGAAATATTGGCTAGGTGGGAGGGATGGCATTACTTTCTTTGGCCTGTCAATCAGAGTGACACTAACCAATCACAGCGTTTGTACGCTGACGTATCTGGAAGAGGCAGATAACGCTTTCCTCCGAGTGTGTTACACTGCCCTGTGATGCCTCATGAGCAGCGGTTTGAAAAGCTGGCTTCACATGTCTTGGAGGAAACACTTGTTGATTGGTGGGTATTGGTGAATGACCAAATTCTGGAGGGAAAAAAAAGCAAAAACACTTTATTCCTGTCTGTTAATCAAAACAAGTATAAAATTCTTAAACAAAATTTTATATAGTGTTTCATCAAGTTAAAAAGTCACTACCATAAATCACTACCATGATTAATTGATGTTTTTAGATGTTATCTGGATTACAATTTCACATTATTGCTAAATGAATAGTTTCACAGTTTTTTGGTCAAACACTTTTGGTTATTATTATTATTATTATTATTATTAGTAGTAGTAGTAATAGTAGTAGTAGTAGTAATTTACTGATGATGTAATCTAAGACCAGCATGGTCCTTAAGGGCTGCATATTAAATTTAAGTGTCTCTCTTAATCATAGTGTGTTTAAATGAAAAATGCAGCTGAATTCAGAATCAAGGTGACCATACAATGGAGAAAAAAAAAGTCAGAAGTCTTGGAAACTGCTTTAGAAGTGTATCACATGCATGTGGAACTGAAATTGCATCATTTACATTTGAAAAGTTAAATAAAGAAATTCAATTTAAAAAAAGAAACAACAAAAATAAATGAATAAATTAAGCCAATATTTTCCTGGAACTCGTTAATACAGTATTCTGAGCTGAATGTAAGTTTGAATTGTGGCTAACTGTCCATGTGTTTGCTTGTTTCTTTTCCGTTCCATCTCTATACATGCATGGTGAATAACTGAAATTCAGTATCTTGTTCTAGCCACTATCTTTGTCTCTTAGCTCTAGTACTATCTAAGTATATGAAGACACAAAACAAAACAAAAACCATATTGACATTCTTCATAGTTTCTGGATCTCTATTACTGCTGTTCTTTGATTTGTTTCCATTTTTATCTCTGTTATCTTGCAGCAACATTTTTCCAAATTCTTCTTTCTTATAAATCTTGTAAGTAGGAACACAAGCTTTACCAGTTGCAATTATTTGGTTCATTTTCTTTTGACTTGTTTCTTTTGCTTTGACATCGTCACTTTTTTGTTGTTGTTGCAGTATTGTTTTCTTGGATCAAGAGATTTGATCATACATTGCTTGAGTCTGGTATTAGGGGTCCGGGAAATTTACTGACTGCTGCCCAAATGTGATAGGCTCAAATACAACAAATATTCTGAATTTCCCTTTATGAAATGATAATCAGAAGGTCAAAGCACCAGCGAAGGCCTGAGAATGTTTGTTGTGATTGATCCTTTCTTTTTTATTATTATTATTATTATTATTATTATTATTATTTTGGATGTAACTAAACATACGCTCATACAACGTGTTGTTGCCCATATCATCCACCTAAAGGACCTCTACTAACCAATCTCCTCCAAAGAAACACAACAACCAACATTGTCTTCAGTTACGCCTGGTGTTTTATTTTTGTAGCTTTTCATTTACTGTCATATGAATTTTCAGTTACTTTTACGTTTTGTATGGACGTTCCTGCATGTTGTGGATGTGTGTGCAGTTTGTTTCTGCCATAGTGTGCCTTTTATTGTGTTATTTAGAGGTGCTGACCAACAGTGATTTGCCAGTGATTTTATTTTTTTTTCCTTTTTTTTTTTTTCGTTCTCTTTTTGCTCTGAACTGCTGTGTTCAATAACAGGGAGGCTGACCAGGAGAGCTTGTCTTTTCTTTTTTTTTTCTTTTTTTTCTTTTTTTGCATCAGATTTTTCCCAAAGATCCAGAACCATTATTGTACAAGAATTGTGTGTGGTTTAAACAAGCTGTTGTTTGTAGATTATCATAGCATAGCATTAGTTAATGTGCCAGTAAAGTAGTTCTATTCCAGAGATGATAAAACACCAAATGAAAAATAATATCCAGTATAACTGACATTTGAACTGGGACAGGATTCCTACAAGGAAATATTCTGTAAAATATAGAATAGGTACATGAATATTAGTTTACTGGTAAACTTAATTTACTACATAATACTATATTATAATGCAGTGTAGCCTGCATTGTAGTTGCAGGATACGATATTTTTGGTTCTCTTTGTCTGTAATCCCTGTTAAGACCAATTTTAGTGGGTGTAAAAAAAAAAGCTGTCACTTAAATTTGGCATCTCTTCCTGTCCTCTCTTTCTCTCTCCCTCTTTCTCTCAGCCCTTGCTACTCAGGCTGGAGTTGAATTAAGGAGAAAAGGTTCTCAGATGTCCACCGACACCATGGTGTCGAACCCTATGTTTGATGCCAATGAGTTTCCGGATAATTATGAGTCTGGTCGAGCCGAGGCCTGCGGAACGCTGTGCAGAATATTCTGCAGCAAAAAAACTGGAGAGGAAATTCTACCGGTCTACCTATCCAGGTAGAGGAATTATGGGGTTTGCATGAGAATGTTTTAATGGCATCAGTTTAGCTTTAAGCTTTGATGTACGTTTCCCTCTGAAACTATTGGAACGGCGAGGCCAATTCATTTGTTTTTGCTTTAGACTTAAGACATTTGGGTTTGAGATCAAAAGATGAATATGAGAAGAGAGTTTAGAATTTCAGCTTTTATTTCCTGGTATTTATATGTATATGTGTTAAACGATATGGAACATTTTGTATCAGACCACCCAATTTGTAGGTGAGCAAAAATATTGGAACATGTGATGGGTGTTTCTTGTTACCCAGGTGTGTCCTGTTAGATTGATTGTTTAAACAAGAACATCCACTCTTGCTTTTTGCCTTCAGTTTCCCTTGTGAAGAATGCGTTAATTGTTAAAAAGGATAAGCCAACATAAAGATCAGAGAGCTGTCTATGGGAGAAAAGCAAGCCATTTTGGTGCTGAGAAAAGAGGGAAAATCAATGAGACATCGCACAAACATTGGGCATAGCCAATACAACAATTTGGAATGTCCTGAAAATGAGAGAAGCCGCTGGTGTACTGAGTAACAAACACTGAATGGGTCGCCAAGGAAAGGTGAAGGTATCACAATCCACCATTCGAAGAAGACTTTGAGAGCAGAAATATAGAGGCCATACCACAAGATGCAAACCAGTCATCAGCAGTAAGAATCAGAAAGCCAAATTGGAATTCACAAAGAAATACAGATACGAGCCACAAAAGTTCTGGAACCAAGGTTAACCTCTTACAAAGTGATGGAAAGTGCAGAGTGTAGAGAAAGAAAAGATCTGCTCATGATTCAAAACATACAAGCTCATCTATGAAACATGGTGGAGGTAGTGTCACAGCTTGGGCTTGTATGACTGCTTCTGGAACAGGCTCACTAATCTTTATGGATGATGTAACTCATTATGGTAGCCGCAGAATGAATTCAGAAGTTTAGAGGAACATTTTGTCTGCCTGTTTACAGAGAAATCCATCGAAATTAATTGGGAGGAGCTTTATCATGCAGCAAGACAATGATCCAAAACACACTGCAAACTCAACAAAAGACTTTATTAGGGTGAAAAAGTGGAAGGTTTTAGACTGGCCAAGTCAGTCACCAGACCTTAACCCTATTGAGCAGCATTTCACCTCCTGAAGAGGAGACTGAAGGGAGAAACCCAAAACAAACGACTGAAAGAAGCTGTGGTAAAAGCCTGGAAAAGCATCAGAAAAGAAGAAACCAACTATTTGGTGATGTGAGTCGCAGGCTCGATGTAGTTATTATAAGCAAGGGATATGCAACTAAATATCAAGTGTAATTTACTATAATTTACTTCAGGACTTATCAGTTCCTATAGTTTTGCTCACCTAAAAATTGTGTGGTCTGATACAAAAGGTTCTGTGTTTTATGTTGTTTAACACCTCTAGATGTAAATACCAGGGAATAAAAGCTGAAATCCTAAACTCTCGTCTCATATCCATCTTTTGATCTCAAACCCAAATGTCTTTGGTGTATAGCACAAGCAAATTAATCGGCCTTGTCGTTCCAATAGTTTTGGAGGGGACTGTAAATTAGATTGTTAGTATGATAATCAGTCCATTCTCTGCACTATAGTCTACTGTTTCCTGTGATGGGGTGTTTCAGGGGTGAGACAACAGTGGTGGACAAATCATAGATCCTAGCCCACCGAGCTTGTAAGAACGCCAGTGTGCTGCCCAGGTCAGCTAGTTGCCTGGAAACCTAATTAACCAGGCTAAAATACTGTAATTTAATAGCATAATTTGACCTCAAAACATGATGAGATTGTTAGCTAGCTAATGCATCAATGAAGTACTCAGATTCTCAGGGAGGAGATGATTCTATATAGAAATAGTTCCTAATCTAAGGACTATATATTATGTTATTTTTATGTAACATATCATCAGTGTGCCCTCGACAAAATGTCAGCACGTCTTTGGCTAACATTCTGGCTATGAGCGATGGTGTTCACGCCTCAGATCTCATGTAAGTAAGGAATAAAACACAACATGCGTACTGTTATGGGAAAATACAGTCTTGTGTGATGCGGCCCAACATAAAAGAACAAGAAACATTAGAAACAGTAGCAGAGTTGAGTAACAGTTTTGCACTGCACTGTTGCAGTTTTCACATCTCTGTGTTGCTGTTCTGTAAATGTACATAAGTTGTTTAATTAAACTTTTAAAAATAGTTCCTACCAACGGCCAGAATGTGTCATTGGACATGTGTGTTCATTAACAGGTGACGAGACTCGGGAACGAGTAGCACATACTGGTAGTGTGTCACGTATCTATGAAATTAGCGACCCAACTGGAGCGTGTTGCATTTAAACATGCATATCAAGAAAAAATTTATTTGCAGAGGGGGGTCGGATAGAGTGGTTGCTTTCTCTCGTTGGTGGAAGGGAGACAAAGAAAGCTAGAAAGTGCTATATCAGCAGGCTTCTGAACCTACTTTTACATTAGGCTACTATAAATAATTAAAAAAATGTTTGCCATAACATGTAATCTGCTTGAGCACACAGGCTAGTGATTTGTCCACCCCTATGAACATACATAAAAAAATAGGTGACCTATTAAAGGAAAAAAATGGACACAAATTAAAGGAAAATCTTGGAACACCTATAGGAGATTTTAGAGTGATGTGTTAGACAGTGCTCTTTACCACCATCATAAAACCACCGATTGAGGGGAATATTGTTTGGGATAATGGTGTCCATCTCTTGATTACAGTTCTTTGGGAGCGCTGTGTACTACACTGCAATTTTTCATAGATATCTGCCAGACAAACTTATTCTTAGATCACTTCTACTTGTAAGCATTATGTAAACATTGTAAAGAAGTTTTGTTTTGGAGATAATTTGCTTATTTCTCTGAAAGGATTTCTGTTCTCCATTCATAACAGGTTCTACATGGTCCTCATCCAAGGCCTTCAAATTTCTGACTTCATCTGTAGACCGGTTCTGGCCAGCATTATCTTGAACTCCTCAGCTCTGTTCTGCTCTGATCTGAAAGGGATCAACGTAGTGGTTCCGTACTTTATTTCTGCACTGGAAATTATTTTACCTGACCGGTGAGGAGCTGCATGAGGCCTCTGCTGCAGGCCCCTTTGACTTTCTATTCTGTAGGGCAACAATTATTAAATATTTCCAAATGAATTTACATAATATTCACACATTATCCCAATATCCAAAAAATATTTTTAAATTTTTATACGTCCAAGAAGTATTTCCTAGTAATGTTTTAATGAAAGAAAATCAGCAGTAGAATGCCAACGTTAGTTAACATTAATGTTATTCATGTGCCCCTTAATGTTATTAGGAGTAATACCACCTCATCACAAATTCGAGACTTTTCCATCATTGTAAAAGTTTATTAATTTAGATACATTCATGGTTTTTAAGCTGCTCAAACACTGATTTCTACAACCCACTAAGCTGTATTGGTCTTCAAGTGCATTCTTAATAAGTTTCCTACTGCACCTACTAGCTCACTTCCAGTTTCCTACATTCATTTCCAACTTCTCTGAAGTAAGTGCACCAAAAACACACTAGCAGTAGCAGATCCAAAACCTTAATCTGGCACACCTCAATAGCTACTCCACTGGTTCAGTATTGTGGAGACATGCCAGGAAACAGATACTCATGAAAGTATTCTTAGGCTACGGCCACATTAATCCGGATAAACTGAGACGGCGTTTTTGTCCAGCGAAACTGAGCTTTTCGAAAACGTTCTCCCAAGTGGACAAATTTGAAACCGCTGTTTTCGCGTCGTAGTGTGGACTGAGAAAACGGAGATATTCAAAAACTATGATGTATTTTTAGTCATGTGACGCAGTCATGCGATCCATTCAACTCAAAACAAACAAGATGGTGGACGATGTTGTGCCTGCTGTCCAGTTTGATAGCGTTGTTAAAGATTAATGTCACTTTATACAACCTCCAGGTTGCATTTTTAAATTAACGCCTGACGTAAATGACGCAGGCCAAAGCTGCTTATGTTTTTACGCACGCGCAGTATAGGGATGTGAGCATTTTCAGATGTTTCAGTTTGGACGAGCAATTTTTGAAAACGCCAGTGTAGATGGCGAGCGTTTTAAAACGAAAATGCAGTTTTGAGATCTATCCGGATCAATGAGGACGTAGCCTTAGTTTCATTAGCATAATTATCTGTCCTTAATTTATTATAGAAGCATGCATCAATGTAAGTGTTTTAAGAGACCTGTTTTTTTTCCCCCTCCATCTTGCAGTGAATTGGCCAAATTTAAATCCTATGTAAACCCCACTGAACTGAGACGAGCTTCCATTAACATTCTGCTGTCCATGCTGCCCCTGCCTCACCATTTTGGCAACGTTAAATCTGAGGTAAACACTTTATACTTGAATCTCAGTGATTCCATAATCACAAGTCACATTAATGTTCAAACTTGCTGAGTGAGGTGAAGTAAACTGATAAAAAAATTTTTCAGGTTCTTTTGGAAGGGAAATTCAGCAATGATGAGGTTTCGCTTCATGACAAGCCAGTGTCCTTCCTTTCACTGAAGCTGCGATTGGTCAATATCTTGATTGGTGCCCTGCAAACAGAGACAGATCCACTCAATACACAGATGATACTAGGTTTGGTTGTTTGATCTTAAACATATTTTGCACCACTTTACACAATGTGTCAATGTGATGGCTCTCTCTCTCCAGCATCCTGTGCGTCAAGGCTTGATTTTCTTATATTGCATTCTGTCCACAGCTGCAATGCTGAATATTGTTCAAGACTCTGCACTTTTGGAGTCTATAGGAGCCCAAACCGAAGTGGTAGGTTGAATATGAATATGAATAACCCTTTTTTTTTTCTATACTGTAATTTTATGAACATTCATGGCTCTGTACACTGACTTCAGTGGAATTATACTCAACTCCAGAATTATTGGCAATCTTTATGAAATTGAGTTATGTGTTACGAGTGATTTTGAGATTAAAACAATAGTTATAGTTTTATTTCATCATCTCAAATCAGTGTGTTAAATGTTTTAGCGTGTAGTTTTGTGGGTTCTCAGGATCTCAGTGATCCTTTCAAAAAGCTTGTTATCGAGGTGAATCAAGTATACAGTACAATTCATTAATGCGCTTCTTATTTGCCTCCCTCGCTATCCTCACTGTGCTCATGCAGCTGTAGCTCTTATGAGACTGGTTTTGTGGAAAGGTCACAGTGTCTCCAGTTGTTTGAATGGAAACCTGTTCTACATCTTTGCCCATATTCCTGATGGGTGCTAATAATTCTGGAGTTAATTATTTAAAAAATAAAATACATAAAATAAAAAAAAGGATAAATTGTTAGTGTAGCATTACCTTCTCTCCTCTTGCCATGTTCAGGGAAGTGTGGACAGCAGTAATTCTTTGGCTAAGAGCCACAGTCGCAATAATAGTGGCATCAGCAATTCTAGTGCAGGTAGCTCTGAGGCCACTACTCCAGACAGCGAGAGACCTGCCCAGGCCCTTCTGCGTGACTATGGTAAGTCCAGAGGAGCACTTGTTGCTGATGCATTCTAGGAAATGAACATTTGTCTTCAAATTTCACAGGAAAACAGTTTTTTTTTTCTTCAGACAAATGAAAATTTAGCATTTAAAATGGGTCTAGCATAAGTAATTTCCCATAAAGCATCTGTCTCAGTGGCCTTGCTTTCATCCAAGCTTGTCTGTGTATGGCAAACTATTTAAATTGCTGTGAGATGTTTTTTTCATCAAGGCATGTTGTCATCATAGACTTTGCATGGTGCCAACATGTTTGTTGGTCATTATTTGAATGTCCCATGTACCAGGATAATTAAACCTAAGAACCAAGATTTCTGAGATTACAACTTTGTGTTTTGGTGTATGTTTAGATGCATGGTTTTAGAATTGATCAAGTGCACCTTGTTATTTAGAGGACCGATGTTTTGTGAAAGAGAAGGAATCTGTGTTTGTAATTAGCGCAGCAGTAGTGTAAGTTGGTATGCATGCATATATGCTCAGGTGCATTTGTGCGTTTGTGTGTTTGACATTACTTTTCTTGTTCCATGTGGCTGCTGGCTGTGTGTCAGTGCTTTGCTTTGCTTGGCTTGTGTGTGTGTGTGTGTGTGACTAACCCGCTCTCTGTGGCATGCTGTGTGTCATATCCCAGCTCTCCACACAGACACGGCAGCCGGCCTGCTGATCCGCAGCATCCACCTGGTCACCCAGAGACTCAACTCACAGTGGAGGCCTGACATGAGCATCTCACTTGCTGCCCTGGAGCTGCTTGCTGGTCTCGCGAAGGTACACACAATCCTTTTGGAATATGATTAGTGTATGGAAAAAATTGTTTGAAGAAGATGATATTACTTATTGAAGATGAACAGAAGGATGACAGAAAGAGGTTCATTAGTACTGTACAGTGCTCTCTTACTTACTTAGTGCTTAGACTTACTTCAGCCTCGAGCCAAATGGTTTTTTTATTTTTTATTTTTTTTATTTTATTTTATTAAAATAAGAATTTTTTTTTTTTTTTTTTTTTTTTTTTACATATACTTAGGGTTTGGCAATAAAGCCTAGGCACTGCAGGTGATCTGTCTTATTCCTTTTTTTAATTAAGCCTTACTTCTGCTCTTGGCTTCAATGCTGAGGCCTTGCTAAGAAGCAGAGCTCTCCAAGGTGATGAAACACAGATGTTCAGTTAAGCAAGGCATGCCACCAGATTTCTCATCCAGTACAACACCTGGTAGACTGATGTAAAAAAATAAAAAAAGGGGGGGGTAACTTCAACCTTTGATTGAAGAAAATTTACTCTGAGGAAATAAAAACCCTTGTCAAAAAGGATATTCGTTGAACAAATCCAGATGTGTTACAATTATTGGCAGACCTTATTATGAACAAAATGTCACTGAAGGATGTTCGCATTTATATTCTACTTTAAGTTTAGCTGAGTGTTTAAGCACATCTATGACTTCCTGTTTCACTATGGTCTGATTATGAGGTGACTCAGAGGCCAATTTAGTCATACATCAACACGGGGAAGATTAGGGTGATTATGTTAGGGTGATAATTAAGAGGTTTAAAACAACCAGAGCTGTAATGAACTTACCAGTGAGTAAGATGGTTAGAGGGGCAAACATTTTTTCTAAGGAAGGTGGTTGGAGATTTGCAGAGATTTGGGGCAACCAAATCTCCAAATTAATTAGATGCCACAGCCACACCAACGAACTATTTGGAAAGCATGCTGTAATAAAGCCATTACTTTCATCTAATGACAAATCTTAGGGAGAAAAGGTGCATGGAGTTCACAAAGATACTACTTTGACTGGAACTGATTTCTGTGGTAAGATGAACAGAAATGGAGCACTAGCGGCGGGTTTGGTGTAAAAAGGATGGTTATGCAGAAAATAACTCAATTCCCACTGTTAAGAATGTTGGAGCATCTGCAGCCTAAGAACCTTATTGGGATACATGGCATCATGGACTCCATAATGTACCAGAGAATTTTAAATGGCTACCTTTGGCAAGAAGCTACAACTAGGTTGTCACTGGATCTTCTAGCAAGACAATACAAAAGTGTTCAGTGATCACAGAATCAAGTTTTTTGACATGGCCATCCCAGTGCCCTGATCTAAACCCCACTGAAAAAGAGTGAACCAACTAAGTGAACCACTTTTGACTTGCCTAAAAGAACTAACATCATGGCTGTCTTCAAATTTCCTACACTTGAATGAGATTAAGCCTGAGCTTGGTCTGACGTCTACAACTCCAAATTTAATACCTAACTTGTATCAATTTGCATCCTGTATTAAACTGGACGTTAAAAATCTCGACTTTTTACTGGACAGCGATCTTAAACTTGACAAGCAGGTTAATGCGGTTATAAGATCAGTTTGGGTTTTTTTTTTTCGTTTTTTTTCGTTTTTTTTTTTTCAACTTAGACTTTTAGCTAAAGTCAAGTTTTTTCTAAATTTTAAGGATCTCCAAAAAGTGACTCATGCTTTTATTTCTTTTCATCTGGATTACTGCAACTCTCTTTATACTGGTATTATTCAGACATCTATGGCCCGATTACATTTATTCCACAATGCTGCCGCCAGACTCCTGATGAATACATGGAAGCGCAAACACATTACCCCTATTCTTGCTTCACTACACTGGCTACCAGTGTGCTATAGAAATGATTTCAAAACACTCGTACTACTTTACAAGTCTCTTACCAATCTAGCTCCTCCATACCTTACAGAGCTTCTATCCTTTCATAATCCCTCAAAAACTCTCAGGTCGTGTTATCAGGAGCTACTAACGGTTCCCAGATCTAGATGGAAGCCTTCACTGTGGCTGGCCCTAAGCTTTGGAATAGGCTTCCTCTACATAACTGCTCCCACTTTAACTATGTTTAAATCCAAGTTAAAAACATATTTCTTTTCCTTGGCATTTGATCAGCCATAGAGAGTTTTAAATTTGTTATATGATTATGTAACGACAATTAGAATGTTAGGTTTTCTATTGTTATTTTTATTTCTATTTTCACTTTTGTAATTATTGTTGTAAAGCACTTTTGTGAAGCTATGTTGTTTTTAATGGTGCTATATAAATAAACTTGACATTGATAGAGTACGTCTGGAGAGATTCTGCATTAATGAGTGATCTCAGATCAATTGCTCTGTTTTCTCCATTCTCATTATAGCATTAGACAATCTCAGACATTATAGAAGAGGACTGAATTATTTTATGATGGACAAGGGAGGTAGCACAACCTGCTAAAAGCAGCTGAGAATAATATGAACAACTGCATCTTCAGACATTTCTTAAAACTGTTTCTTTCATTAGGTGAAGGCAAGTGTGGAGTCTTCAGACCGGAAACGAGCTGTGAGTTCAGTTTGTAGTTACATTGTGTACCAGTGCAGTCGACCTGCCCCACACCACTCCAGAGACCTACACTCCATGATCGTCGCTGCCTTCCAGTGCCTCTGCGTGTGGCTCACAGAGCATCCTGACATGCTCAATGAAAAGGTCCGCAGTCATAATAAGGCAATCGAAGATTATATCAATGTGATGAGTATTGGTACGTATGTATGCATGCATGTTCTTTCTCTATGTATATGTTGAGTTTGTGTCTCTTGCTGTTTATTTTGCAGGATTGCTTGATAGAAGTGTTAGAGATTGTTGAACTGGGCATCTCGGGTAGCAAGTCCAAGACAGGTGAACAGGAAGTGAGGTATAAGGGCGACAAAGAACATAATCCTGCCTCCATGAGGGTGAAGGACGCAGCCGAAGCTACATTGTCATGGTGAGTTGTCATAGTGACTCCCAATAATGTGAGATTATTATTATTATTATTACTATGATTTTTTTTTTTTTTTAAAGCAAGTGGACCATCATTTTTCCGTTTAATGGAAGTTTGCAGATTTAGAATGGAAAAATTACTGAACTGATTTATCAGTGTTGCAGGTATTGCAAATTATACCTATTTTAGTTTGACATGCCAGTCACTCATGTGTTTTTCTCTTCAAGTATAATGCAGGTGTTGGGGGCATTCCCATCTCCAAGTGGGCCTGCCTCCACCTGCAGTCTGCTGAATGAGGAGACACTGATTAAATACTCCCGGCTGACGTCCACATCTCACAGTAACTTCAGATACTTTGTCCTTGACAATTCGGTCATACTGGCCATGCTGGAGCAGTCCCTCGGCAATGAACAGAGTGAGTTACTGGTATTTATAAGGGAATTTTGAATGACAGAAGTGTTTTCCATAAATTTCAATTTTTTTGTGCACCAAGAGAAATTCCTTGTACAACCTTCTTAAGTGAATAAAAAAAATCCATATACTCATCTAAGGTTTAAGCAATGTACAATCGTGTGAAAAAAGTGCACCCCATGGAAATTGTTGGTTTTTATATTTGGACAACATTTGATCCTTTTTGAAACGGTACCTATTAATTGATTGACATTTTGCAGTTATTTTCACAATTTAAATGAACAAAAAAAGACAGATCAGTAACATGGAAAACGTAAGTACATCCCTATATTTATCACACCTTCAAATCCATAAAATTGGAATCAGGTGTTCAAGATTAGTTGCCAGTGATTAGAACATGCTTAGGGAGTGCAGGTGTTATTTAAAACTCTCATATCTAGTGTCTGGACTCTTTGCTATTGAGGTCTGTGGTGTCATCATGCCAAGATCTAAAGAGTTCCATAAGGCCTTCAGAAAAAAGGTTGTGGATGCCTAGGAGTCTGGCAAGGGAAGTCTCCAAGAACCCCAAAATTTCATCACAGGATCTGTTAGTAAGTCTTGCAACTGTTGGTGTCAAAGTGCATGCTTCTACAATCAGAAAGAGATTGCACAAATTTGATCTGCATGGGAGGCGTGCCAGGAAAAAGCCTTTGCTGTCTAGAAAGAACATTAGAGCAAGACTACAGTTTGTCAATGAGCATATAGGCAAAGACCAGGCCTTTTGCAATTATGTACTCTGGACAGACGAATCAAAGATAAAGTTGTTTGGCCACAGTAACAGCAGACATGTTTAGTTTTTCAGGAGAAGCACCTCATACCAGCTGTGAAGAACGGTGGTGGAAATGTTATGGATTGGGGTTGCTTTGCTGCCCCAGTGACCGGACAGCTTATATTCACTGATTCAGCTATGAATTCTGCATCATATCAAAGAGTGCTTGAAGACAATGTGAGGCCATCTGTCCGAAAGTTGACGTTGAACTGAAAGTGGACCTTTCAACAGGATAATGATCCTAAGTACACCAGCAAATCCACTGTAGCGAAATTACAAAAGGAGCATTATTATGCATTATTCTTTTCCACCATAATAATGTAATGGATCAACTTTAAACGTGAAACGAAACAGAAGCGCACGCTTGGATTCAACGCACCTTTTTGAAGGAGACGAGTTTTAAAGCGTGCCCGCGTTATCTACAGGAATGTGTAGTAACTCGGATGAATCTGCAACGTTTAAAATAATATTCTCCACCAGTTACGATTTACGTAACAAATTAAAAGATGTTTAACACGTTTAAATGTATTCTCCAATTTATGTGAGGAATTAGCTCGACTGGCGTGAAATATATCTATATATCTAATCAACGCGTGTTGTGACCAGTTATAAATATACATCAGCCATGAAAGGGAATTTATATAGGTGCACATATACATATAGATAATTAACTACAACGGATTATAATTAATTATGACTATGTATGTGGCCTAGATCAGCTTTATGAACTCTAAAGAGTGAGTTTATCCTTCTGGCCAGGAAGAATTAACTCACGAAGTTTGTTATTAAAGATAGAGCGGGTAATCAGATCTTATGCAGTATTTAATTGACTCATCCCGTCAACAAAACAGAGAAAATCAAGCGTGGGATAATAGATTTTAATAGCTATATGTGACTATGGATACACAAGACTAACTCTAAGCAGAACATACATATATACACATCTATATACAGGGAGAGAAAAGGGATAGAGAGAAAGTAATGAAAGAAAGGGGAGCAGACAAAAACACAACTATTTAGCCTTTTTCAGAACCAGCACGAACTTAATTCTCCTGTAACACAGGGGTACAATCTTAAACGCAGATATAGGTCATTAACTATACTTGCATGGCCTCAAGGTTGAGAGTTTGCGCGAGGTCGTGTAGAGTTCGCTGATTCGTTGTTGTTTGAAAAGGCGTGAGCCCGGAGGTAGTTGCGTCTTGTGTCCGGAGAGAGAGAGATCCTGGCTTCCTCTTCCCGGGGCACGTGGCCCCGGGGGAGAGGAACCAGAAGTGGTGGAGTTGAGAAGTGAAGTCCAACTCTGAAGTCTGACTCTCAAATCTGAGTTGAAGTTGTTTTAAAAACAACACCAACGCACACGCCTCTTTGGGCTATGGGCCAATCAGGAAGTTGGGTTTGCATGTCCGGATGACTCTCTTTGTCTGGTCTCGGACCCTAATTTAAATGTCGAGGGAGGAGCCGGTCTATACCGTGTTATAAATGAAATTAAAGGGAAAAACATGAAATGATGTATCCCATTGCAATGTGATATGCATAATCAATCCGGGTATCTCGAGACGATTAACTACATACCAAATTCGATGGATTTGTAAAGAATATTACAAATAAAACCTGGTTACAGACATTTAAAATGATATGCTAGATTAAACTATCTAAAGTCATTATGGTTAGTTACATAAGCACACAGTACATGTAAACAAAATAACATCACACTATTTAGACATGGAATAATTACATATAATTACACGTTACATTGAAGATAGAGGGATTTCTCCATTGTGTGTGTAAGGTAAGCGTGTGTGTGTGTGTGTGTGTGTGTGTGTGTGTGTGTGTGTGTGTGTGTGTGTGTGTGTGTGTGTGTGTGTGTGTGTGTGTGTGTGTGTGTGTGTGTGTCGTAAACCGAGATTAGATTAGAGATTTAAGGGCCCCTTGGTCGGGAGTTTTGGTGGACCCCTGCTGACGAACTAATCATGAAGTTTCCCAGACGTTCAGTCATCAAAGGTTTCTTTTATTGCAGGGGTAAGTCCTGTGTGGGTCCCAGAGAGACTTTTTGCATCCTAAAGGTGCATCTGGTCAAAGGAGGCCTCTCGGGGCTACTCTATGTTTAGTTTGGGTTAATTTAGAAATCAGTTTGAGCATAGTCATACGCTATACCACCAAGGATTATCAAAAAGAAGAAAAGGATGGTTATGGAATGGCCTAGTCAAAGCCCAGATTTGAATCCCGTTGAAATGTTGTAGGGGGGTTTGAAACGGGCAGTACATGCAAGGAAACCCTCAAATATCTTGCAACTGAAAGATTATTGCATGGAGGAGTGGTCAAAAATTCCAATAAGCTGATGTCAGAGACTGGTGGACAATTATGCAAAACGTCTTCAAGAAGTTATTTCTGCTAAAGAGGGCGATACTAGCTTCTGAGGCCAAGGGTGTACTTACTTTTTCCACAGAAGAATATCACATCTATTGATATTTCTGTTTAATAAATGATTGAAAAGCTAATTATTCTTGTGGTTTTGTTCAAGTACAGTGCCCTCCACTAATATTGGCACCCTTGGTAAATATGAACAAAGAAGGCTGTGAATAATTGTATTTCTTGTTCAAAATATTCATAAAAATACTCTCTGCTCATGGACATCAAACAATTGCAAACAAACCACAGGGTTATCGAAAAAAAATCTTTGTTAAATATAGATGTGCAACAATTATTCGCATCCTTTTAGTCAATACTTTGTGCTACCTCCCTTTGCCAAGATAACAGCTCTGAGTCTTCTCCTATAATGCCTGATGTGGTTGGAGAATACATGGCAAGGGATCTGAGACCATTCCTCCATACAGAATCTCTCCAGATCCTTCAAATTTCGAGGTCCACGCTGGTGGACTCTTCTCTTTAGTTCACCCCACAGGTTTACTATGGGTTTCAAGTCAGGGGACTGGGATGGCCATGACAGGAAACCATTTTTGTGTTGATTTTGATGTGTTTGGATCATTGTCCTGCTGGAAGATCCAGCCACTGCCCATTTTAAGCTGTCTGGCTGAGGCAGTCAGGTCTTCATTTAATATCTGTAGATATTTGAGTCCATGATGCCATGTATCCTAACAAAATGTCCAGGTGCTCTGGCAGAAAAACAGCCCCAAAACATTAAAGAGCCACCACCATTTAACCGTGGGCATGAGGTACTTTTACATATGGCTACCTCTCCGTGTGTACCAAAACCACCTCTGGTGTTTATTGCCAAAAAGCTCTGTTTTGGTTTCCTCTGACCATAGAACCTGATCCCATTTGAAGTTCCAGTAGTGTCTGGCAAACTGAAGACACTTGAGTTTGTTTTTGGATGAGAGTAGAGGCGTTTTTCTTGAAACCCTTCCAAAACAACTTGTGGTGATGTAGGTGAATTTGGATTGTAGTTTTAGAGACTTTCTGACCCCAAGACGCAACTACCTTCTGCAATTCTCCAGCTGTGATCCTTGTTGATTTTTTGGCCACTCGAACCATGTGTGCCACCTGTTCACAGTGTGTTGAGACAATATAAATACGTCCAATTCCAGGTTGATTCATAACATTTCCAGTTGACTGGAATTTTTAATTATTGCCCTGATGGTGGAAATGGGCATTTTCAATGCTTGTGCTATTTTCTTATAGTCACTTCCCATTTTGTGAAGCTCAACAACCTTTTGCCGCACATCACAGCTATATTCCTTGGTCTTACCCATTGTTATGAATGACTAAGGGAATTTGGCCTGTGTGTTACCTCATATTTATACCCCTGTGAAACAGGAAGTCATGGTTGAACAATTTCCTGTTCCTAGTCACCCAGGTGTACTAAAAAAAAATGTAATGTATCAATGGGAATATAATTCAAATATATTTTTCTCACATGGATTCATAGGGGTGCCAATAATTGTTGCACACCTGTATTTAACAAAGATATATATATATATATATATATATATACACATATATACACACAGCCGTGGCCAAAAGTTTTGAGAATGACACAAATATTAATTTTCACAAAGTCTACTGCTTCAGTGTTTTTAGATCTTTTTGTCAGATGTTACTAACTGTTACTGAAGTATAATCACAAGCATTTCATAAGTGTCAGTGGCTTTTATTGACAATTACATGAAGTTTATGCAAAGAGTCAATATTTGCAGTGTTGACCCTTCTTTTTCAAGACCTCTGCAATTCGCCCTGGCATGCTGTCAATCAACTTCTGGGCCACATCCTGACTGATGGCAGCCCATTCTTGCATAATCAATGCTTGGAGTTTGTCAGAGTTTGTGGGTTTTTGTTTGTCCACCCGCCTCTTGAGGATTGACCACAAATTCTCAATGGGATTAAGGTCTGGGGAGTTTCCTGGCCATGGACCCAAAATGTCGATGTTTTGTTCCCCGAGCCACTTCGTTATCACATTTGCTCTTGTGGCAAGGTGCCCCATCATGCTGGAAAAGGCATTGTTCGTCACCAAACTGTTCTTGGATAGTTGGCAGAAGTTGCTCTCTGAGGATGTTTTTGTACCATTCTTTATTCATGGCTGTGTTCTTAGGCAAAATTGTGAGTGAGCCCACTCCCTTGGCTGAGAAGCAACCCCACACATGAGTGGTTGCAGGATGCTTTACTGTTGGCATGACACAGGACTGATGGTAGCGCTCACCTTTTCTTCTCCGGACAAGCTTTTTTCCAGATGCCCCAAACAATCGGAAAGGGGATTCATCAGAGAAAATGACATTACCCCAGTCCTCAGCAGTCCAATCCCTGTACTTTTTGCAGAATAGCAGTCTGTCCCTGATGTTTTTCCTGGAGAGAAGTGGCTTCTTTGCTGCCCTTCTTGACACCAGGCCATCCTCCAAAAGTCTTCGCCTTATTGTGCATGCAGACGCACTCACACCTGCCTGCTGCCATTTCAGAGCAAGCTCTGCACTGGTGGTGCCCCGATCCCGCAGCTGAATCAACATTAGGAGACGGTCCTGGCGCTTGCTGGACTTTCTTGGGCGCCCTGAAACCTTCTTCACAACAGTTGAACCTCTCTCCTTGAAGGTCTTGATGATCCGATAAATGGTTGATTTAGGTGCAATCTTACTAGCAGCAATATCCTTGCCTGTGAATCCCTTTTTGTGCAAAGCAATGATGGCTGCACGTGTTTCCTTGCAGGTAACCATAGTTAACAGAGGAACAACAATAATTTCAAGCACCACCCTTCTTTTAAAGCTTCCAGTCTGTTATTCTAACTCAATCAGCATGACAGAGTGATCTCCAGCCTTGTCCTCGTTAACACTCTCACCTGTGTTAACGAGAGAATCACTGACATGATGTCAGCTGGTCCTTTTGTGGAAGGGCTGAAATGCAATGGACATGTTTTTTTGGGATTAAGTTCATTTTCATGGCAAAGAGGGACTTTGAAATTAATTGCAATTCATCTGATCACTCTTCATAACATTCTGGAGTATATGCGAATTGCCATCATAAAAACTGAGGCAGCAGACTTTGTAAAAATTAATATTTGTGTCATTCTCAAAACTTTTGGCCACGGCTGTGTGTGTGTGTATGTATATATATATACATATATATATATATATATATATAATTAATAAACCTGTGTTTTGTTTGCAATTGTTTGATATCCATGAGAGCAGAGTATTTTTGTGACTTTTTTGAAGAAAAGTTCAAAAGTTAAACAATAAAGACAATTTTCACAGCCTTCTTTGCTCATATTTACCAAGGGTGCCAATATTAGTGGAGGGCACTGTAAATCAGCTTTATTAATAGGCACTGTTTCAAAGATGTTTGCTTGTCCAAATATGGCAAAAAAAAGCCAACAATTTCCATGGGTTGTATTTATTTTTCACATGACTGTAAGTACCTGAAATAATGCTTAAAAAATACTATGTTTAAAATTAATTAAATTAATACAATTATATTTCTGTTGTCTTTTGCATAAGTATCCACTTCTATTAACTAATACATCTTAGAAAGTTGACTGAGTTTGGTCTTGCTTTTCCTAAACCATTCCTTGGCTCACTTGGAAATGTGTTTTGAATCATTTTCAAGTAATAAAATGAATTTCTTCTTTAACTTAAACGTTTTGCTAGAGGGCAGAAGGTTCTGTGCCAAAGTATCTTGGTATTTCGAGCTCTGTATTTTACCTCTGTCTGAAACAGAGCCTCTCTCTCAGCTGAATAGAAGCACCTCCATAACAAGATGCTGCCACACAGTGTTTTAGGCACTGTGTTCTTTAGGTGGTGAATGATTTTGACTTTATTCCAAACATGTCTGTTGCAAAAAACACCAATGAATCTCAGCATACATTGTGGTTTTGGGACATTAAATGTATATTCTTGTGAAATTTTACTGAGCTTTGACATTCTTTTTTTTGTTTTGTTTAGCATGGTTGTGTGCAGTGTTCACTAACACTCATCTGCTGTTTACATATGCATCACCCATGTGGACATGTATGCAACCAAGGCATTTTCTACACATGTTTGCGTGTCTCTTTAAACAGACCCTTGTCCATCTGTCACAATGCTGGTTCGAGGCATGTGTGGTCGCCACGCCTGGACAATGCAACTGTTTCACCAGCCTCGAGGAGCCAGGGCCAATCAGAAGGTAATCTATAGCCCAAACAACCAGTCAGAGCAAAAATGCACAGAATGTAATGTGAGAGTTTGTATCTGTAACCATAACATTGCAGTAGAAGCATTTAGTACCAATATCCATTGTTTGATTGTTTTCCCATATTGTCTCTCTCCTACAGCAGGTGTTTGTTCCAGAGGGTCGGCCAACCCCCAAAAATGACGTTGGGATTCGGTTTAATGTCAAGCACAGGCCGTTCCCAGAAGAGGTGGACAAGATTCCATTTGTCAAAGCTGACCTGAGCATTCCAGACCTTCATGATATAGTAGATAAGGAGGTGAGAAATGTCTTCTTGGCTGATTGGAAGATGCTTGGTATGCATTTGTATCTCTATAAAGTAAAGTAAACATGACTGGAAAGAGGTGCAATCTTTTTTCACTGACAGGAGTCCTTAATGTCATGTACTGCAGCCTTGAAGCACTCAGATGCTTTCGTGAGTTTGAACTTGTATCTGTGGGCATATCATGTGGTTCACTGCCACAATTCAGCATACACATGACACATGGTGATATATTTGTGCACCGGTGAACATTTTTAACTTATACGTGCATGAGTTCTTGTTTCGCTGTTTTTTTGTGGACAATGACAACCAAAACTACTAAAAACTCTTAATTTTAGATTTTCAGTAAAATAGGAACTAATAGGAACAAGTAAATGAACTTGTCCTTGTTTTATTATTCAATTCAGGGATGCTTTCATTTGTACTTATGTTTATATTATAGAGGGATGGAGATTATAACAGTAATTAGTGTCTCATAAAACAGTTAAGTGTATGTGGCAGCTGATCCTGTTGTGTTTGCGTGTTTGCGTGTGTGTGTGTGTGTGTGTGTGTGTGTGTGTCTGTCTGTGTCTGTGTGTGTCAGCTGGAACAACAGCACGATAAGCTGCGTGGTGTGATGGTAAAGCAGATAGATTATGAGACCAGTCTGGAGCACTACACGGAGGACCTGTGGAGGAATAAACCCTTCCCTGACCCGCTTACCGACTGCAGACCCCCCCCTCCAGCGCAGGAGTTCCAAACCGCTCGCCTCTTTCTCTCACATTTTGGCTTCCTGTCACTAGAGGCGCTCAAGGTAATAGAAGATAACAGTGCTTCTTAACTATAGATATTATTTTAGGTGGATTCCCTCAATTATACAGCGTGATCTCATTTATATGCCACCATATTTTGTCATTTATGCATTGGCATGTATTCCTTACAGTATACTTATGTGTCTATTTATTCATCCTTTATGTACTTACTTATTATCTATTTATTTATTTGTATTTTCTTGTATTTCTTTATCCTTTTTAACACTTTCTCCTCGCCCTTCTTTGCCTTTTACAGCTTTGGCTTAGTGCTAAATATTTAATGTGTTTATTCTGGCTGAATTGTTGAATATTGTCATAGGAATTGTTAGTGAAGCTGTAGCTGCTATCCCAGAAGGAGAAAATGCGAAGGATTCACTCAAAACCTAGTGAATGTAGTGCGCATTGGACTAGCAGTAATCATATGTGCCTGTTTTCTTTCTCTTTCTCAGGAGCCAAGTAATAGTCGTTTGCCTCCTCACCTCATCGCTCTGGACTCGGCCACATCAGGCTTCTTCGATGACATTGGCTATCTGGACTTGTTGCCGTGCCGACCGTGTGACACAGTATTCATCTTCTACATGAGGGCAGGCCAGAAGAGCAGCCAAGAGGTATGAGCAGCCTCTGAGGATTATATTAGATTATATAATATAATCTATGAGGATTATATTAGTGTGTATCGATCAAGATTGTTTTAAATATCTGCTCTGTGTGTGTGTGTGTGTGTGTGTGTGTGTGTGTGTGTGTGTGTGTAGATCTTGAGGAATGTGGAGTCCTCTGCAAGTGTGCAGCCACATTTTCTGGAGCTGCTGTTGTCTCTTGGCTGGCCAGTTGAAGTAGGGCAACACCCAGGCTGGACTGGGAGCGTGTATACCAGCTGGACTATCAACACATCCAATGGCATGGACACACCAGGTACACATGCGTGCACACACACACACGCTTCATTCAGCACTCTGCATTAGACTGCACATTGTGTAACACTGTCCATATTTTAATGGTAGTCAGGTATCATTTTCTCTTCTATAGTTAGCATCGACTTTACACTGGTTTTATGAGACAATTCGTGTTCTGTGTTACTCGATCATATCTTGAGTCTCAACATTATTAAAGCTTTTCAGTTTTAGGTTCAATGGAACACGGACAAATGAAAAGGTTTCTTTTCTCATTTCCTGCTGGTGTTGCAGATGAGTTTGTAGCTGTGGGAGAGACGGGAGGAGGAATTTTTAATGGTGAAAAGAGGGTGCTCTACTACGCTGATGCTCTCACAGAAATCGCCTTTGTCGTGCCCTCACTCAGTGACTCCTCAGGTAAACACCAACAGAAGACTGTAACTCCACTTAGGATAAAACAGAATGATCACCTCAAAGTTTCTGTGCAGTCAAACCAATAGTCGCTGGACAAGATATGCGGTTGTTTGATGGCTAATAGCAAGTCTAGTTTTTATCCATTAAACAGATGACACTAACAAAATTGGCACTGGTTTCTTTTCTTACTAGTAGGGGTGAGCGATATGACAAAAATATTATATCACAATTCTAGAAGGCATTTCTGTAATACACGATATGTATCACAATGTATACAGATGGTACTCTTACTCAACCAGAATAATTTTTTTCCGCCGCTGGTACCGCTGCAGTTGCCGTGATAACATGCATTTCCTGCTCAACACAATCTGTACGTTACAACAAATCATATTAACAGAACCAAATTTAGTACTCAAAAGCCCATGTAAGCACTTGTTGTTTAGAATGAATTCAAGCCGAATAGTAATTGTCAAGACTGTGTTCTGTGCTTACTTTTACATGTACTGTATAAAGTAGTAAAAAAAAGGAATATGTGGTCGGTTAGATTTAAGAAAAAATATTACGCATGGTTTACCTAAAAATATTACGTTTCTCATCAAAACGTGATTTCGTTGCTTATGCTAAACTTAATTTAAACAACTTTCATTAATTAATGAAGTAATTGGATTGAATTATGTGAAGTGAGCATGATCAATTCACATAGTATTAACATAAACCAATTACATTATAAACAGGCTTGGGGAGTAACGGAATACGTGGAACAGCATTACGTAATCAGTATACAAAAGTCTGTTAACTAATCCGTTATAGTTACGTCAAAAACAAAGTAATCAGATTACAGGTACATTTGGTAAAACATGTGAATACTATCAGGATTATAGTTTTTTTGTTTGTTTGTTTGGTTTTTTTTTTTTTTTTTGGTTTTTTTGGGTTTTTTTTAAACCAAAGAAATTTATATTTTGACATAATATTGACAATTGACATAACACAATATAGACAGCTGCATGATTATAGTTCTGGTTCTCTCTTGCCAGTCGTGGCTCACATGAGGAACCTCCTGGTGAATGCACAAATAAATTTTGCGCAAAGTTAATTTGGTAGAAATTAACACAAATTGTTCTCTGAAATGCTTTTTTTAGGGTGACCATACATCCTCTTTTTCCCGGACATGTCCTCTTTTATCCCCTTAAAAAAGCGTCAGGCGGGGATTTCTAAATTTGAGAAAATGTCCAGGATTCGGCTTTAGTTTCATTATGATGTGCTTACGGTCTAATACTGCATCATGTGTGCACATGTTTGCATTGCCTTAACCCCTCTCTGTAATTCCCGCCTTCTCACACACCAATTGGTCGATTGTAAAAGGCTTGCAGCAACTATTGGCCAAATCTCTGCCTCTCAACCATTAGCCTACTCTCAGCGAACGCGCGAAGGTGAAGCGCTGTTGTGTGCTGCATCAAACAGTTGCTTGACAATTGCAGAAAATGACGGCTGTCCCGAGACTAAACAATGCCCATTGCCATATAAGGTCATTTTTAATTTCATATTATCACATTGCTTCGTATTACATGGTCATTCAAATGTGTAAATGATGGCAGAATGGGCAGAAGGTACACTCGTGGCATCTAATATTTTATAAAATATATCATATATAAATAAAAGTATTTTAGATCATATTGCTTTTCTCTTGACTTTATTTACATATGTGACCTTGAAGTAATCCAGAAGTAATCAGATTACATTACTTTCATGTTGTGATACTTGGATTACAAGTAATTTGTCTTTTACAACCAATGTCTGTCTTCATAATACATTTATACAGATTGTTACAGACACAGATCAAATGTATGCATTTCTACAAAATAATAACTGCTTGAATGTGATATACGCACAGTCTTTACACATTTTACACCGCAAGTTAACAATGTTTCTTCATTATATATAAATATTTTTTCTTGTAGCATTGTCTACAAGACCTAACATTCCTTATTTCATCATATATTTACACATCGTTGTAGACTGAGACCACACATCAAATGTATGAATTTCAAATAATGATACATCAACAGGTGCATTATATAATTCTTTAGAACACACTGTTACATAAACTCTTCAGTGCAGCGTTGAGTTGAAGATTTCACTTCTGGCTGGGGGATGACTTCAACTGAGTGATTGAGATACATTTGCAAAACATAGCTGTTAATGGAGCTGGAGAGAGAGGGGTTAGTTTATGTGGGGAGTAAGCGGAGGGGCTCCTCGTTTGGGGGGTACGAGGATTCTCATGCATTTCTAGGGATTCCAGTGTTAACCCATTCACATGTACTTAACATTATTATTGCTGTTGTTGTTAGTTATTATTATTATAGGGAAAAAAAACACTCATCCATACCTTATTTCATGCACCAATTTGACAAACTGCTCACTCAACAATGATGGGTAACTCAGGAGCTGTTTTTTGTGGCGCAGCAGCTAGGGTGTTATGTCGGACAGACTGAGGTAGAGGAAGGGCGTGTTGTTTCTCCGTGAAGTTGGCACCCCATGAAATTAAAGAATCATTAAAACTATGCCATTCGGTTTTGCTGATTTGTGCTGAAAAAACAAACGTTTGTGCTAGTTTGGTGTTTGAGCTATTAAACATTATTTTTTTGGCTATGTGACGTCACTCTCCACCATTTGTACTCGGTTTGTGGCGTTAAACACTGTAACTATTTCCCTTCCTCAGATATGTATAGCTAACATAAGAATGTTTTCGGGAGCAGTGACGTCACTCTCAGAAAAAGTATGGAGGTTACAATACAGTAAGGTAAATTAGAAATAAGTAAATAAGATGCATGTTGAGTGTGTACGATTGTCCAGTGAAATGTGATCAGAGCAGTAGTTGGTTTCTGAGCATGTGCAGCTCAGAGATAAATTTTGCTGCAGCAGGTGCGTGACTCCGCCCCCACCTGCATTTGGCTTGTTTCTGATAGGTTGGAAAACTGTGGTAAGAGCTTAGAGAATTTTTCAAAGTATTTTTCTCTTGTGTTACGATATGTATAACGGTGAAGGAGAGAGTGTGCCTCTGTCTCAACCTCACCAGTCTTACAGTGACAGCACACGCTTTCTTCCTTTGGAAGCCATGTGTGCTTGTGTCTGCCTTTCTCTATGGCTAGGCTGTGATCACCGAGCCTGTATTTTGTAAGGATCTGTCTCTGTTTTGTATCTCTGACACTGAAGAGGTATTCTGCCAGCTCGTATTTTCTGTTTAGGGTTCGATAACATTCTAGTTTATTTTGGTTTTTCCTTTCACTTTCCTAGTGGTCCAAATATGCATTTTAACTAGTTTTTATGATTTGGTTTATTTCAATTTGGTTCTCTCTCTCTCACTCACTCACTCACTCACTCACTCACTCACTCACACACACACACACACACACACACACACACACACACACACACACACACACACACACACACACACACACACATACACACTCCCGCATACGCAGGTTGTTACCATGGAGATATAAACAAACCATTGTCACATACTGTTGGGTGAGGTAGGAGTGTCTGATCTAGCTTGTCACACATATTTCTTACGGAATACGTCATATTTGTTTGAATGCAAAACAACTTTTTTTTTTCATAATGTTGCAACTGGACTTTTTGTAGCAGAAAACAATACTCAATGTGTCATTTGTTATTCATCTTTATATTCTTGTTGAAAAGTCAGTAATAAATATAACGGGATAGTAAGAACTGAATTGTCACTTCATTTATCCAAGTTCTTCCACCATGAAAAAGATGGCTGGTTTTGGGAGGCCTATTTTTATTTATTTTTTATTTATTTATTAACCATCCATCTTCTCCTTGTGCTGCTTTAAATACAAATGTAGTGTTATGTAGCCCAGTGGTTAATGTGTGGGTGCGGGGCACACAAGCTCTTCGGTGCGCACCCCACTGCCAGCAGCATTAACTGAGTTCGTGACTACTCTTATTCTTCGTGAATACTACTACTATTTTAAAAGACATGAGGAAAAAAAATTAAAATGAGTAAGGGAAATGAACCTTTTAAATAACATAAATAAGCATGGCTGACATGGTGAACCTGCAGCAGCGATACACGCGACGGTAATAGACATTCTGGTTGACTACCTACTGTAGGATTGCTAATAAACTGCTAGTGAAGCAGTAGTGTTGCATTTAAAAAAAAAAAAAAAAAAAAAAACTGTAAGAATTAATAACAACTTTTTTTTTTCAAATAAAAAGAATGATAAAAATACATTTAACACTGAAAAAGAGGAAAAAATTTTAAAAATTAAGGAAAAAAAAAGTTTAACATTTTACAGTTTTATAGATTAAACACAACTTTAACATAAGCTGCTTCCAATCAGTTTGTAGTTATTAAAAAAAAAAATCATGGTATCTTGGAATCGTATATTGTAACAATTATTTACGATATCAATAATATATTCTCATATTGCTCAACCCTGCTTACTAGGGCATATTTCATTCTTGTCATGCTCAGAGCTTGAGAAAACTCCAAACTACACTGTGGAGATTCCTGTGTCTGATGCTTTTTTTTAAAATTTAGTTTCATATATTGTATTTCCTAAAGATTGCTGATAATAGGCATTTGAATTGTTTTTGTGTGTGTGTAGCAGAGTCGCCTGAGAACAGTTTCCCCACAGTGGACTCTGATTACCAGATGGAGCTGATGCCCAGCCTACTGAAACAACCCAACCTCACACTGGAGCTCTTTCCCAACCACTCTGACAACATGGGACCTGCACAACGGGTAAATACATCAACACAAATTCTCTCTCTCTCCCTCTCTCATCTATATATACAGTTGCAATCAAAATTATTCAACCCCCCATTGCAAATCAAGTTTATTGTGAAAATTTACAGACTGTTCATTTCAGCTGTTTGTAATGAACAAATCAGACAAAAGCAATCGAAATAGTTCAACACAATGAATGCTTCAAATGGTTTCCCCAAATTCAACTGAAGATGCAACTTATAATGACTTCTCCAGTCTCAAAATTATTCAACCCCTTTATAGCAAGCATCTTTAGTACTTAGTAGAGCACCCTTTTGCTGTTATGACCTGCTACAAATGAAATGCATAGCCAGACACGAGCTTCTGGCAGCGCTCCTGAGGAATCTCAGCCCATTCCTCATGAACAATGACCTCCAATTCAGTAATATTCTTGGGTTTGCGTGCTACAACCACCTTCTTCAAATCCCACCAGAGATTTTCTATGGGGTTCAAGTCAGGTGACTGTGATGGCCACTGTAGAATCTTCCAGGACTTCTTATGCAACCAAGCCTTGGTGATATTTGAGGTATGCTTGGGATAATTGTCCTGTTTGAAGGTCCCAAGCTTCAGCTTCCTCACAGATGGCATGACGTTTTCTCCGAGGATTTCCTGATACTTCAATGAATCCATCTTGCCTTCCACACGCTGCAGGTTTCCAGTGCCAGAGGATGCAAAGCTTCACCGAGCCTCCACCATGCTTGACTGTGGACAGTGTGTTCTTTCTTCATTCTTCTTCCACCAGACAATACCGCTGATGTATCATGCTGAAAAGTTCCAGTTTTGTTTCATTGCTCCGCAGAACAGAATCCCAAAACTTCTGTGGCTTATTTATATAATTTTGAGGTGACTGTTCTTGTGCTTTTGGGTCAGTAGTGGTGTACATCTTGGAGTTCTTGCATGGAAACCTTCTGCGTTTAGTACGCGTACTGTGCTCACTGAAACCTCAGTGCCTGTTGCCACCAAGTCTTGCTGCAGGTCTTTTGCAGTCACTCGAGGGTTTTTCACAACCTGCCTTCTCAGAAATCTGGTTGCAACTGTTGATCGCTTCCTTTTTTCTGCCCCATCCAGGTATTTCATGTATTTTCCAACCCTAGCCAGTTCAGGTATTTCGTGTTTTCCTGCTCAAGCACACCTGGTGCAACTAATGAAGCTCTTGATTAGTTGCATCAAGTGTGCATGAGACAACACCTGTTTTGCATATTTGTGCTGTAGTGAGGGATTCTATTCAGGGGGGTTGAATAATTTTGAGACTGGAGAAGTCATTATAAGTTGCATTTTCAGTTGAATTTGGGGAAACCACTTGAAGCATTCGTTGTGTTGAACTATTTCAATTGCTTTTGTTTGTTTTGTTCATTGCAAACAGCTGAAAGTCTGTAAATTTTCACAATAAACCTAATTTGCAATGGGGGTTGAATAATTTTGATTGCAACTGTGTATATTGGGGTGTCCACACCTACACAGCCAGTCACTCAATTTCCCAGGAGAGAAAATGGGTACAGGGTAAACATCAACAGAAAGAAATTGCAGAGCTGGAGGCCATGTGAATTGGAGCTAGAATTTGGCAGTGTGTCCTGCAGTGAAATGGAGAACTTGCTGATTGCATTTCCCACAGCCACAGTGTCTTTAAAGCAAACACATTCTCACTTTACATGCTTGCCCTTGACACGTCCACATAAAAAGGGCATACTTTGAGAGCAGTATGTCAGAGTCAAACCCTGAAATTTTTATCGTCTAAATATAACAGCTATGTTCATATTTGTTCAATGTGTTCAACCTTTTCTTTTTCTTTTTTTTTTTTTTTTGGCCAGTCTCCAACATCGAAGAGTAAGAAGCTGCCATCAGGAAGGAATATACCGCCTCTGGGTCCAGAGACTAAAGTACTGGTGGTCTGGGTGGAGCGCTATGATGACATTGGTAATTAAAAAAAAAAAAAAAAAAAAAAAAAAGTATATGTGTCTGTAACACATATGTGTAACAGAGTATCATATTGACAAATTTGCATAAAACCTGTGGTAGACTCTGATATGGGAAATCTGTATGAATGATTTGTTTGACACACTACTGTATGTTACGTACTTATCTACAGGTGCATATCAATAAATTAGAATATCATGAAAAAGTTCATTTATTTCAGTAATTCAACTCAAATTGTCAAACTCGTGTATTAAATAAATTCACTGCGCACAGACTGAAGTAGTTTAAGTCTTTGGTTCTTTTAATTGTGATTTTGGCTCACATTTAACAAAAAACCCACCAATTCACTATCTCAACAAATTAGAATACTTCATAAGACCAATAAAAAAACATTTTTAGTGAATTGTTGGCCTTCTGGAAAGTATGTTCATTTACTGTACATGTACTCAATACTTGGTAGGGGCTCCTTTTGCTTTAATTACTGCCTCAATTCGGCGTGGCATGGAGGTGATCATTTTGTGGCACTGCTGAGGTGGTATGGAAGCCCAGGTTTCTTTGACAGTGGCCTTCAGCTCATCTGCATTTTTTGGTCTCTTGTTTCTTATTTTCCTCTCGACAGTACCCCATAGATTCTCTATGGGGTTCAGGTGTGGTGAGTTTGCTGGCCAGTCAAGCACACCAACACCATGGTCATTTAACCAACTTTTGGTGTTTTTGGCAGTGTGGGCAGGTGCCAAATCCTGCTGGAAAATGAAATCAGCATCTTCAAAAAGCTGGTCAGCAGAAGGAAGCATGAAGTGCTCCAAAATTTCTTGGTAAACGGGTGCAGTGACTTTGGTTTTCAAAAAACACAATGGACCAACACCAGCAGATGACATTGCACCCCAAATCATCACAGACTGTGGAAACTTAACACTGGACTTCAAGCAACTTGGGCTATGAGCTTCTCCACCCTTCCTCCAGACTCTAGGACCCTGGATTCCAAATGAAATACAAAACTTGCTCTCATCTGAAAAGAGGACTTTGGACCACTGGGCAACAGTCCAGTTCTTCTTCTCCTTAGCCCAGGTAAGACGCCTCTGACGTTGTCTGTGGTTCAGGAGTGGCTTAACAAGAGGAATACGACAACTGTAGCCAAATTCCTTGACACGTCTGTGTGCGGTGGCTCTTGATGCCTTGACCCCAGCCTCAGTCCATTCCTTGTGAAGTTCACTCAAATTCTTGACAATCCTCATAAAGGTTGTGGTTCTCTCGGTTGGTTGTGCATCTTTTTCTTCCACACTTTTTCCTTCCACTCAACTTTCTGTTAACATGCTTGGATACAGCACTCTGTGAACAGCCAGCTTCTTTGGCAATGAATGTTTGTGGCTTACCTAGTGAACCAAACTGAGAGACCATTTTGAAGGCTCAGGAAACCTTTGCAGGTGTTTTGAGTTGATTAGCTGATTGGCATGTCACCATACTCTAATTTGTTGAGATAGTGAATTGGTGGGTTTTTGTTAAATGTGAGCCAAAATCATCACAATTAAAAGAACCAAAGACTTAAACTACTTCAGTCTGTGTGCATTGAATTTATTTAATACACGAGTTTGACAATTTGAGTTGAATTACAGAAATAAATGAACTTTTCCATGATATTCTAATTTATTGAGATGCACCTGTAAGTAGTACATGCTGTCTGATCCAACAATGGCATAATTACATGTTATGAATTTGCTAGATGTTGTACTAAATCAGAGACTAATTGTCCAATTAATTATTGCTTAGCAGTATAATTCGTTGGTGTAATCTTTTAACAACGCCAGCTAAATTGGTAATCAAAATAAATGGCAAATATATTTCATTTCTCCGTTCACTTCAATCCCCTCTGCAGCTTCAGAGAAGTAAATTTACATTCATGGCATTTGGCAGACTCCCTTGCCCAGAACTGCATTTATCTCTGAAATACAAAAAAAACTTTTATTATCACAGTCGATGTTTGTTTATATAACATTGGAAATAAGCGTGATCATTCTCTTGGCAGAAAACTTTCCTGTGTCTGAGTTGCTGGCCGAGACTAGCACAGGAGTGGAAAGTATAGTCAACAGCAGTGCTTCCAGGTCAATAACTCCACATAAGATTACTTATAATTCTTAACTATTGACAACAAGGTTCAAATGTCTGTGCTCTCATATTCAGTCTGATTTCTATACCGAATGTTTGTTAGAATTTTGTTCATTCTCTGCCTCAGGCCCAGCTCATCCGAGAAAGATGTGCCAGTCATATTCATCCACCCACTGAAGACTGGCCTCTTCCGCATCAAGCTGCATGGAGCCATGGGAAAGTTCAGCATGGTCATCCCCCTCGTGGACAACATGGTGGTCAGCAGGAGATCACTGGGTGGGTTTCCGCTTGTGTGTTTGTGCTTTGATTTGGCTTGAAATGTATACTTGCCAGCCACTTTATTAGAAACATCTGTACGCCTGCTCGTTCATGCAATTATCCAATCCGGCCAATTATGTGACAGCAACGCAATCCATAAAATCATGCAGATACAGGTCAAGAGCTTCACATTAAACTTCAGGATGGGTAAAAAATGTTATCTTAGTAACTTTAAGTGTGGCATGGTTGTTGGGTTTGGTAGTTGTGCAGGTTTGAGTATTTAAGAAACTGCTGATCTCCTTGAATTTTCATGCACAACAGATTCTAGGGTTGAGAAAAAAAAAGACAGTGTTTTCTAGTCTTCGGCTGTCCAGATTCAGAGAGCCTGTGCTCACTATACCCTTAATTTCCTGTTCTTGGCTAACAGGAGTGGAACCTGATGTGCTCTTCTGCTGTTGTACCCCATCCGTTTCTTAAATTCTCAGACCAGCTCGTCTGGCGCAAACAACCATGCCATGGTCAGAATCACTGAGTCACATTTTCTCTCCCCCATTCTGATTTTTGATGTTAACAAAAGTAATAAATTCTAATAAATAAGCACATGCACTGGTGTTCCTATTAAAGTGGCCATGAGTGTACAGTTACATTTGCAGCGTTTACCAGAATGGCTAGAGTTCTTGGCAGGACAAGCAAACTCCGTGCCATACACTTCTAGCATGTTCCTTTGTTATACACGTGCCCTCTCTGTCCATCTTTGTCAGGATTCCTAGTGAGACAGACCGTGATAAACGCATGTCGGAGGAAGAGACTGGACAGCGACTCGTACAGCCCTCCGCATGTACGGCGAAAACAGAAAATTGCTGAAATCGTTAACCGTTACCGGAACAAACAGCTGGAGCCTGAGTTCTACACGTCACTCTTTCAGGAGGTTGGAGAGACAAGCCTAAACCCCTAAACACACACACACACACACACACACACACACACACACACACACACACACAGCACAAAGCTCTTTTTCCATGGTGGAGACTTGCCGTTTTTTTTTTTTTTTTAATTGCCTAATGGCCATAGTCTTTCAGCTGTCAAAAGCTATGTTCATTGCCCATGTGACGGCTTGCTAGCTGGTCCAAACGCTGACGCTGGAAAGGATGCTCTTCCATTTTCTCATTACTGTATTTCACATGTTTTTATTTTTTACATCATGTGAGACCGGAAAAGAAGAAGCATAGATGCAAAACATTTACTCCAATATATTATTCATAATAAACACTAATGTGAGTGTCAGCAGTGGAGTATGAAGGGTGACCGTGGCTTTTCATCTCCAGACACATTCACACATGTACACTAGTGCCAGTCTGTGTTGATGCATAACACTTCTCTTTTCTTTTCAAACTCAGGTGGTTTTACCATTTTTCAAATGCATTGACATGGTCATGGTCATGCACTCCAACATGCTGACCTCAGCTTCATTCATATTCTCTCTCTCTCTCTCTCTCTCTCTCTCTCTCTCTTTTCTTATCCATTGAATGACTTCACAGAAGTCTTTATGCTGATACTCCGTTCAAAGAATGTTTGGCTCTTTCTATTTTATGTATTTATATAACAGTTAGGAAAATGACTTTAAAAGTCCCTGTGATTATTTAAAGTCAACAACAAACTACTGAACTCTCCAGTACAACATCCCAGACATTTGCATAATCCTGTGATTCAATTTGTGACTTCTTTTTTTGTCAGTTTCACTCATTTTTTTTTTTTTTTTCAGCCTAATCCAGACATATTTACAACTGAAAGTCATAAGGGCTATCTTTTGGTTTCATTTTAAGTTACCTGGTAAATGTAGGTGCCATGTATTTGTTTTGTTTTTTTCAATTTCTGCTGGATGTCAGAAACACTGGTCTTTTTTAGACATTATTTACATTATTTCTTTTTTCATTCCTTATTTTTAGATTAAAAAGATTATTTGATCCAGTCGTGTTTCATCTCTTATTCACTGAGAGATGCGTGTAGTGTCATCTTGCCTTCCTTGGTGTGTTTTGACATGTAGCTTTTAAAACACACGTCACTACAGAGAACTTGACTGAAAGGATCGACTGTTAAAACGTTACTGTACTGGTCCATGATGCTCATTCAGGTTAGCCTGCTTTTTTTTGTGTTTTATTTCAATCCATTTAAGAAAAGAAAAACATCTTTAATTAATAAAGGACAAGTCTTGTGCTATAAAATCTTAAATCCAATTCTTGAAAATTAAAACATTTGACATTGAAAACACAACAAATAATGTACACACAAAAATTATACACCATATCAGTTTTTATATCAATAGAAAAACTCAGAATTTCAGCTGATGAAATGATGAATACATGATGAATCCATTTTACTATAGACGACACCAACTTTACTGAGCTATGTTTCCCAACACACAGGACTTGCACCTTTATTTGGTTGGTTAGAGACATCCTTCTCATTTCTGTAAATAAAGAAGGCATCGACTTTGTATAAAGTTGGACTTTAAATGTAAATATAAGGGTGTGAAGTTTTGCTCACTCATCTTATTCTATTAGGAAAGGCACAAAAAAGAACGCTTGTTTGTATTTATGCCTATCATATATGTGTCCTAAAGAAACACATTGGGTATTGAATGTAACACATATAATGAAATAAAGATTTTAATTAACTTCTTATCATAACTTGCTGTGCTGTTTCACATGCCATCTGTCATGTGTATGTATGTATGTATGTGTGTGTGCATGTTTGTGAGAAAATGGTCTCCATTGTAAATTGTGCATGATTCCATTCTGTTAAAATTCATATGGTCAATTATACATATGTATTTTAAATGACAAGATTTGAAATTAATCACACACAGTTTCAAAATCATAGCCAGTAGGTCTACTTTGTTTGCAAAATACAACACACTTTTTTATGCCGTAACAACACTGAACAACTACCTAAGTAAGTCTGAGAGAACAGATTTTCTAATAAGGTATATCATGTACACCAATCAGCCATAACATTAAAACCACTTGCCTAATATTGTGTAGGACCCAAGGTTTCCCAGCAGAACATTGCCCAGCGGCAAGCACTGCCTCCACCGGCTTGCCTTCTTCCCACAGTGCATCCTGGTGCCATCTCTTTCCTAGGTAAGCACACGTACCTGGCCATTAACATGGTGTAAAAAAAAAAAAATAAAAAGTGATTCATCAGACCAGATCACCTTCTTCCATTGCTCCATGGTCAAATTCTGATGCTCACGTGCCCATTCAAGGCACTTTTGGTGATGGACTGGAGTCAGCATGGGCACTCTGAATGTCTGCGGCTACACAGCCCCATACACAGCAAGCTGAGATGCACTGTGTGTTCCGACACCTTTCTATCATAGCCAGCATGAACTTTTTCAGCAATTTGTGCTACAGTAGCTCTTCTGTGGGATTGGACCAGACTGGCTAGCCTTTGCTCCCCGTGTACATCAGTGAGCCTTGTGCACCCATGACTCTGTCACTGGATCATCGTTTGTCCTTCCTTGGACCATTTTGATAGGTACTAACCACTGCATACCAGAAACACCCCACAAGACCCGCTGTTTTGGAGATGCTCTGACCCAGTCGTCCAGCCATCACAATTTGGCCCTTGTCAGAGTCACTCAGACTGTTACGCTTGCCCATTTTCCCCGCTTCCAACACATCAACTTTGAGAACTGTCTGTTCACTTGCTGCCTAATATATCCCACCCCTTGACAGGTGCCACTGTAACGAAATAACTGATGTTACTTCACCTGTCAGTGGCTTTAATGTTATGGCTGATGGGTGTATATTTGATGTGTATTCATACTCTAATACTGTTGAGTTATTAAATTAGCAAGACTCTATCAATGACCATAAGTTTATTCTGCTCAAATTCTGTTACAATTAAATGTAACTCTGCATTTTAAATTAGTTGTACAACAAAATGATCAGCATATCTGAAGACAAATGGCAAATTTTAGCTAGTCATAACTAATTTTAACTTTACAGGAAATTCTGTGTATGAAATGGCTTATAATCGCTGCATCTCACAATACTGGCTTACTGGCTTTTCTGTCCACTCAATCATCAGATCTTCACTGATTTTCATAACTGATTTCCCTAAACTTTTATTAGCTAAGCTTAAACATGTTATGGTATGTTGTGATGGATACATTTGAATGTAAACTCTATAGGTTGAAAGGCAGCTATTATTAGCAATGTAGTATTTTATTAGTCCTCCAGTTGGCTATGGTTCTGCCTTTTTTCTTTTTTTGTAGTAGTCATTTCAAAGCTTGGTGTTTGTGTCTGGTTTGGACAGCATATTTCAGGCTCTGGTTCACTAGCAGTTATGTCACACTGGTTACATACAGTTGCAATCAAAATTATTCAACCCCCATTGCAAATTAGGTTTATTGTCAAAATTTACAGACTTTCAAATGTTTTCAATGAACAAATCAAGCAAAAGCAATTGAAATAGTTCAACACAATGAATGCTTCAAGTGGTTTCCCCAAATTCAACTGAAAATGCAACTTATAATGACTTCTCCAGTCTCAAAATTATTCAACCCCCTGAATAGAATCCCTATTAGTTGCACCAGGTGTGCTTGAGCTGGCACACATGAAATACCTGAACTGGCTAGGGGCAGAAAATACATGAAATACCTGGATGGGGCAGAAAAAGGAAGCTATCGACGGCTGCAACCAGATTTCTGAGAAGGCAGGAGTGACTGCAACCCTCGAGTGACTGCAAAAGACCTGCAGCAAGACTTGGTGGCAACAGGCACTGAGGTTTCAGTGAGCACAGTATGGTGCGCAGTAAACGCAGAAGGTTTCCATGCCAGAACTCCAAGACGTACACCACTACTGACCCGAAAGCACAAGAAAAGTCGTCTCAAAATCATATAAATAAGCCACTGAACTTTTGGGATTCTGTTCTGTGGAGTGATGAAACAAATTGGAACTTTTCAGCACTATGGATCAGCAGTATGTCTGGAGAAAAAAGAATGAAGAAAGAACACTCTGTCCACAGTCAAGCATGGTGGTGGCACGGTGATGCTCTGGGGCTGCTTTGCATCCTCTGGCACTGGAAACCTGCAGCGTGTGGAAGGCAAAATGGATTCATTGATGTATCAGGAAATCCTAGGAGAAAACATCATGCCATCTGTGAGGAAGCTGAATCTTGGGCATCATTGGATCTTCCAACAGGACAATGATCCCAAGCATACCTCAAATTCCACCCAGGCTTGATTGCAGAAGAAGTCCGGGAAGGTTCTACAGTGGCCATCAGTCATCTGACTTGAACCCCATAGAAAATCTCTGGTGGGATTTGAAGAAGGTGGTTGCACATGCAAACCCAATAATATTGCTGAACTGGAGGCCATTGCTCATGAGGAATGGGCTAGGATTACTCAGGAACGCTGCCAGAAGCTGGTGTCTGGCTATGCATCTTGTTTGCAGCAGGTCATAACAGCAAAAGGGTGCTCTACTAAGTACTAAAGATGCTTACCATGAAAGGGTTGAATAATTTTGAGACTGGAGAACTCCTTATAAGTTGCATTTTCAGTTGAATTTGGGGAAACCACTTGAAGCATTCGTTGTGCTGAACTATTTCAATTGCTTTGTTTGATTTGTTCATTGCAATGAATAATTTTGATTGCAACTGTACAGTATGTAACTGTGGTTCTATGAACCCTGGATAACTTCTATTAGGAGTACACACTCCTTGTAGAGTGGTATGTGATGGTAGGGGCTGGGTGTCTGGCCTGCCTATTGGTCATGGTGATGATGTGTACCACTCAGTGGGCCAATCTCTGTTTTGACAATGGAGCCATTTGCATTTGCCCCAGGCCATCCTACTCAAGCTAGGGACATATCAGCCTGGAAAAATCTAAATGTGGCTGCAAACAGAATCCTTGCACTCCTCAGATGAGGAATGGGGAGGAAGACTGATCATTGAACTTCAATCCTGCTCAGTTTTAGTGTACATCTGTCCAAACCTGTATAGATTGTTCAATGTATCAACCTATCTTCAGCTTCCAGGGGAAGCCTCACAAGTACAGTATTGAGTATTGGCAGATGACTTAGCAGAATAAACCAAGAATAGCACCTGTTACAGTGGAGGAACACCACTCAAACAGATTAGTAGTATGTAGCCACATCTGTCAGACAGCAGGAGATGTGGAAACTCAGTGGAAAAACGGATGGAAAACCCAAGCCAGTGGCGATACTGAGGTGTGAATGGAGAAAAACTGACTCCAGCCCCAGTGTTGTGTTAGTAAATTTATCTAACATGGCAGGCTCCGCAGTGAACAGCACGTGGTATAGCATGGAAAACCCACTCAACCATTTTAGCAGTGCTTAACCATAGGCTGCCTAGTCAGTAGATGGCAGGGAGTGTGGAAAACTCAGCAGATAATGCCAAAGGAAAACCCACCGAATAGAATGAAGGTTGCCCCATCTTTTGCACTTCATTGGAGTCCAGCTAACATCTCAGGGTGAAAGTGGTGAGGGAAAAGTGCTCAACCACGAGAGCAGCACATATTCACAGCTAGACTGTGAATATACGTGAAATGCTTGGAGGAGATGGCGACGAGGGAGAACCCAAATCTATGGTTGTTCACCCCCACTGAGAAACAACACAGGACAATTTTATAGAGCTTACTCACAAACAGCTTGACGAGTGATAGCAAAGGCTAAATATGGAAAATCTCAAAAGAAACATTTCCCAGGAAGCACTGGAAAAAAAAAAAAAAAATATATATATATATATATATATATATATATATATATATATATATATATATATATATTGATGATGGGAGTTTATTGCCACCTTTGGAGGACAGGTTACTTGTAGCTCTGACTGTAGTCACATTTTGTTTAGCAAAAAGCACCATATGGTGTACGTGGTCTGACATGAATGTACGTTGCAAAAAGAAGAAAGGAAAAGATGGCTATATGACAGGTATTTATTGAAAGTACATTATCATATATCACTTTTTGACTGTTGTAAGGTCACTATTCTATGCACATGTGCACAAGCGTATGCTGGTGATTCTCACAACCCCTGGTGATTAGGAAGGCTAAAATAGAAAAGATTTATCTGTGTATTTTATTTTATTTTATTTGTTTTAATAAATGAGCTCATTTTTTTCCACCCAACTATTGGTCTAGTGATGAAATTGCAAATTCTCCTAATGAAACTTAGAAAGTAATTTCTATATAGATAGCAACAACAAAATATTATTTCATAACCTAGCAGTTTATCAATTTTCCCCACTAATAAAACAGTAAAATAATAGATTCCACTTATATAAACTGATTATAGTTATTTATTAATTTTTTATCAAACCCATTTATATAGGCATTCATGCTGTGATTTACGTTATAATCTCCATAGATATCGAGACTCCTGTCATGAAAATTGTGGGCGGGGAAGCGTTAGCTTTAGCAACCTTAATGCTTAATTAAGGCTTAATGCTGAAGTTCACTTTTTTCCCAGCAGGACAATGATCCAAAACATACACAAAAAATAAAAAAGTTCAGTGATAACAGAATCAAACATTTTATGCAGCCATACCAATTCTAATCACCTAAATTCCATTGCAAACATGTGGGGTGAGCTGAAGCGGAGAATCCTGGAGGATCTGGAGAGATTCTGTATTGAGGCGTGATCTCAGATTCATTTCTCTCAAGCATTATAAGAAAAGACCCAGTATTCTTATGTAATAGACACAAAGTACTAAATGCAGGGATACCAATAATTGTGACACATATGGTATTGTTTAAAAAAAAATTATAAGGTTATTTTTTTCTTAGAATAAATGTACTTGAAGTAACTGTTAGATTTCACTCATATTTTCAGTGTGAGCTTAAAGCTAATTAACCACAAATTCATAAACTTTTTATTCATCTTTACCAAGGGTGCTAATAATTCTGGAGCTCTCTGACTCTGGAGTTCATTCAAGTTTTTCTTATCAGTTGTTAATATAATTAGACATATTAGAAAAATAAAGTAGGTTTTGCTACTTAGCTCTGTCTTCAGATTGACCTCCTCTCATGTTCTCTAAACCCTGGTTTTTGGTGCTACTGGACAACAGACCCTGCTTATTCAATAAACAAACAAACAAACAGAAACATTACCTTGAAATAAGTTGAATCTTTACACCAATGGTCCATATTTAACACAAGCTGTTCCATACTACATACGCCAATCAGCCATAAAATTAAAACCACCTGCTTAATATTGTGTAGGTCCCTCTTGTGCTAACAAAACAGCTCTGAAGGTGTGCTGTGGTATCTGGCACCAAGGAATTAGCAGCAGTTCCTGTAAATTGCGAGCTGGGGCCTCCATGGATCAGACTTTTGTCCAGCACATCCCACAGATGCTCGATCGGATTGAGATCTGGGGAATTTGGAGGCCAAGCCAACATCTTGAACTCTTTGTCATGTTCCTCAAACCATTCCTGAACAATTTTTTGCAGTGTGGCAAGGCACATTATCCTGCTGAAAGAGGCCTCTGCCATTAGGGAATATTGTTCCCATGAAGGGGTGTACTTGGTCTGCAACAATGTTTAGGTAGGTGGTACGTGTCAAAGTAACATCCACATGAATGCCAGGACCCAAGATTTCCCAGCAGAACATTGCCCAGAGCATCACACTGCCTTCTTCCCATAGTGCATCCTAGTGCCATCTCTTCCCCAAGTAAGTGACACGCACACACCGGCCATCCACATGATGTAAAAGAAAACATGATTCATCAGACCAGGCCACCTTCTTCCATTGCTCCATGGTCCAGTTCTGATGCTCACATTCCCATTGTAGGTGCTTTCAGCGATGGACAGGGGTCAGCATGAGCTCTCTGACGGGTCTGCAGCTACGCAGCCCCATACGCAGCAAGCTGTGATGCACTGTGTGTTCTGACACCTTTCTATCATAGCCACCATTAACTTTCTCAGCAATCTGTGCTACAGTAACTCTTCAGTGGGATCGGACCAGACAGGCTAGCCTTCACTCCCCACATGCATGAATGAGCCTTGTGCGCCCATGACCGTTTTGCCAGTTAACTGATTGTCCTTCCTTGGAGGTAGGTACTAACCACTGCATGCTGGGAACACCCCACAAAACCTGCTGTTTTGGAGATGCTCTGGCCCAGTTGTCTAGCCATCACAATTTGGCCCTCAGATCCTTGTGCTTGCCCATTTTTCCTGCTTCCAACACGTCAACTTCAAGAACTGACTGTTCACTTGCTGCCTAATATATCCCACCCCTTGACAGGTGCCATTGTAACGAGATGTGAAATGTTATCTATGTGATTTATCACTGGTTTTAATGTTATATCTGATCAGTGTAGGTACAAAGACAGGACATAAGAGATGACCAATGACTAACACTTTACCTAACGGGCCACCATTTATTATATTGTGACTTCCTCACATTTACATAAAAACATATGCATACACACCATGTTTTTGTTGACATATTGAAACAGGGCTGAGATAATTCTGAGAGTGGGACACAGAGGAAAAAGGCCTGTGTCAGTAGCATGCTGTGAAGTGTGTGTGTGGTGTGTGAGATTGCAGTGAGACTCTGACTCTTGGCCCCTTGACAGGCTCTATGTGCCTGTGTTAGGCTCTGGAAGTCTGCCATGCCCAAGTCTTACCCTGCTGGAAGTCTCTCCGATGCCTTATGCTACCCTTTCCCATCTCTCATTGAGGTCTGTGGACAGTTGATCTATTACTTGAACAATAATATTAATACCAGTAGAAAAAAATTTCCAAATAGCTGCTTAAATCTTTCTAAAAATAATTTTTAAAAATCCATAATATAGCCTGCTCTCTATTACCACACCACCAGTGTTACAGTGTGTTACAATATTTTATTACATAAGCTGGATGATTTTGAATAATACCTAATGATGTCATACTGTGCGTCAGCATCCACAAAATCTTAGTGACTGTGACAGAGCCTTGGGTAAAAATGAGTCATTTCTTCCTGTCGTGAATCTACAATTCCCCAGAATGTTCTATCAGCTTGGGCTGAAGCTGTTTGACCTCCACTACGCAAACATGTAGGCAGCATATGTTATATGCTGCCCATGGACAAATTCAAATGAAAAAAAAAAAAAACATGCAGTCAATAAAAAGAAAAAATAATCTGCAAAGTCATTCTCTGAGGTTACCTTGGTGTGTGTGTGTGTGTGTTTGCGTGCATATGCATGTGTTTGTGTGTCTGAGAGAGAGAGAGAGACTCCTCCTTATGTATATTCTTAAGTTAATTTTGTTATAGAGCTATCATATAATCCCTTGCTACTTATAATCACTTACTTTTTTGCCTAAATGTCCATGTAGATGTAGCAAAAAATTAAAAATTAACTAAAAAAAGCATAGAAACAAGACCATATATCTACAGTAGCACCATTTTATAGACCTATTTCATTTGAAAAATGTTCTTCTGTCTGTTGGATGCCATAACAGTATATTCTTGAAAGATCACTGGAGCTACAGATGCTCAGAAGAAGAACAGACGCCCTTTCCTGCCATCTGAGTTACTAATGGGTTTCCCTATATACCCTGCATTAACTGTTTTACTGTTCAGCTGTCCTCAAACTTCACTGAAAGTAAACAAGAAGAGGACATGTAAAGTATTCCAGGATTTCTTTTTAAACAGCATGATCTATATAGAAAAGGAACAAGAACGTTACTTAAGAATGGATGTAAACTGAGCCAGGCCATGTTTATTATTATTTATTTTATTTTATAGCAGTACGATTGTAAGTGTTTTACATGTTCTCCCAGTGTTCACGCGGGTTTTCTCTGGGTTCTCCAGTTTCCTCCCACTGTCCAAAAACATGTGGATAGATGGATTGGCTATGCCAAATTGCCATTAGGTGTGAATGAGTGTGTGAATGTGTGCATGGTGCCCTGCGATGGACCATCTAGGGTGAATTTTCACACATTCCACCCAGTGTTGCCGGGAGAGGCTTCCGATCCACCAGAACCCTGACCAGGATAGCGGTCAGATGGTGAGTGAATATGAGTGAATACAATTGTAAGCATGTAGGATTGTTAATAAAGCACCCAAATGTATCTTATTCGCATCTCACCTATTAGCAACATATACAAGATTTATGAAGATAGAAACCGAAAACACCTTTACATTTGTTGGGATCATGGTGATGAGCAGATTTCCACAGGGCTAAATAAGAGATATCGTATGACAGAGGCTAAAATCCATTTTTACATTGCTGCATTCAGGGCAAAATGATGCTAACATATTAATAATACATAAACAGTATGATTCAAAAGCTGATTTTCCATGCCATCCCTGCTGAAAAAAAAACAATAGAAACGTCACAGAAATTCGAATGGTTTCCACTACAAATACCATTACAAAACATCGGCTAACCATATTATTGGTGTTTAATGGTATCCACTAGACATAACATGCCACCAGTACAAGGCAACAAATTATCAGTAGAGACCCACAGGGACCATTACAGTTTCCATTAAAAGCAGTACAATTCCCATTATAACCATTAAAACCATTACAAATTTTAAGAGGGTTTCTATTGTTTTTTTCAGCAGGGGTGAAATTGTTTTTTTCTCAAAGGTGGGTCCACGAAGCATAGCCAGGACAATTTTTTATTATTTTTTTTTTTTAAATCAAAAAAGCTTTCAAAACAAGTATAAATAAATAATATCAATAATTTTTACAGTATAGATATTATACATAGTTGCTAAAATAATTAAGGCAAACCATTTACAATGTATTGTAATTCTAAACTATTTAGAATGTAATGGTGTTACTGTTTAGGGTTTGAAGGCAGAAACAAAAATACAGTCAGAAATATACAGGTGCATCTCAATAAATTAGAATGTCGTGGAAAAGTTCATTTATTTCAGTAATTCAACTCAAATTGTGAAACTCGTGTATTAAATAAATTCAATGCACACAGACTGAAATAGTTTAAGTCTTTGGTTCTTTTAATTGTGATGATTTTGGCTCACATTTAACAAAAACCCACCAATTCACTATCTCAACAAATTAGAGTATGGTGACATGCCAATCAGCTAATCAACTCAAAACACCTGCAAAGGTTTCCTGAGCCTTCAAAATGGTCTCTCAGTTTGGTTCACTAGGTAAGCCACAAACATTCAGTGCCAAAGAAGCTGGCTGTTCACAGAGTGCTGTATCCAAGCATGTTAACAGAAAGTTGAGTGGAAGGAAAAAGTGTGGAAGAAAAAGATGCACAACCAACCGAGAGAACCGCAGCCTTATGAGGATTGTCAAGCAAAATCGATTCAAGAATTTGAGTGAACTTCACAAAGAATGGACTGAGGCTGGGGTCAAGGCATCAAGAGCCATCACACACAGACGTGTCAAGGAATTTGGCTACAGTTGTCGTATTCCTCTCGTTAAGCCACTCCTGAACCACAGACAACGTCAGAGGCGTCTTACCTGGGCTAAGGAGAAGAAGAACTGGACTGTTGCCCAGTGGCCTAAAGTCCTCTTTTCAGATGAGAGCAAGTTTTGTATTTCATTTGGAATCAAGGGTCCTAGAGTCTGGAGGAAGGGTGGAGAAGCTCATAGCCCAAGTTGCTTGAAGTCCAGTGTTAAGTTTCCACAGTCTGTGATGATTTGGGGTGCAATGTCATCTGCTGGTGTTGGTCCATTGTGTTTTTTGAAAACCAAAGTCACTGCACCCGTTTACCAAGAAATTTTGAAGCACTTCATGCTTCCTTCTGCTGACCAGCTTTTTGAAGATGCTGATTTCATTTTCCAGCAGGATTTGGCACCTGCCCACACTGCCAAAAGCACCAAAAGTTGGTTAAATGACCATGGTGTTGGTGTGCTTGACTGGCCAGCAAACTCACCACACCTGAACCCCATAGAGACTCTATGGGGTATTGTCAAGAGAAAAATGAGAAGCAAGAGACCAAAAAATGCAGATGAGCTGAAGGCCACTGTCAAAGAAACCTGGGCTTCCATACCACCTCAGCAGTGCCACAAAATGATCACCTCCATGCCACGCCGAATTGAGGCAGTAATTAAAGCAAAAGGAGCCCCTACCAAGTATTGAGTACATGTACAGTAAATGAACATACTTTCCAGAAGGCCAACAATTCACTAAAAATGTTTTTTTATTGGTCTTATGAAGTATTCTAATTTGTTGAGATAGTGAATTGGTGGGTTTTTGTTAAATGTGAGCCAAAATCATCACAATTAAAAGAACCAAAGACTTAAACTACTTCAGTCTATGTGCATTGAATTTATTTAATACGTTTGAGTTGAATTACTGAAATAAATGAACTTTTCCACGACATTCTAATTTATTGAGATGCACCTGTACATGTGCCTAATGCAAGGTGTGCCACAACCAAAGGCTGATTGGAATAATAATATATTTTATTACAATTTAATACAGTATAATAATTTACACTTACTGTCCACTTTATTACGAACATCTGTACACCTGCACATTCATGCAATTATCCAATCATGTGACAGCAGCACAATGCATAAATTCACACAGATACAGGTCAAGAGCCTTAGTTAATGTTCAAAGATCAGAATGGGGGAAAAATGTGATTTCAGTGATGTGGTATTGTTGTTGGTGCCAGAATGGTTTGAGTATTTCAGAAAATGCTGGGATCTCCAGGGATTTTCATGCATTGCCTGGTCTTTTTCTAATTTTCAAAAACTTCCCTGTAAGCTTATGCTCATCAACCGCTCTCATCAACAAGTTGTTTCCACCCACAGAACCACAGCTCATTTGTTTATTTTGTGCGTTTGTGGAGAACATGGCTGATTAGATAATTGCATGAATAAGCTGGTGTATATGTGTTCCTAATAAAGTGGATGCTGTGTGTATTTTCCAGTCATTTATATTATTTTACATTATGACACTTTATCTGTTTTAATTTGTGTAAGTTCTTAGTCTTTTTCTAACACTACATAAAGCAAAGCTGTTTAAAAGTGCCTGTTCTTTCCCCTCTAATCTGTTTGAGGAAGCTGATGAGAACGTGGAAGACTCTACCTGGCTTTTGCATGGAGGAACGAAATGAACCAAGTTGTCATGGTAACTAGCCCCTAACCTGATTTGGTACTGAATGTGGAGCAGTCGTGTCTCGGTGTCTGACATGTTCACATCATTTTGTAAGCAGACACACAGAGCAGAGACCTAGCTAGGCTTAATAAGCCCTCGTTTCCTAACGTCACACATCACTCCAAGTCCACTTCCGCTTCCAGAACAGAAATTCCCACAAATACTCCTATTTACCATAACAAACCAGCAAGGAAAAGTAATAGTGGTGCATTTGTAGAAAACACAGGTTCTACTCTGATAGATAATAAACCACTGAATTGTGTATTCACTGAATTGAATGTATGATATAGTAGTGCACCACCATACTCTCCTGCTTCTGAGGAAGCCACAGTGGCTTTTATGTTTATTCCCACAAAGAGACCCCTGTAGTGTCTGCAGTCCATTAAATCATTTTAGATTGTTACAGGGGAAAACATTGGTTAAAGAAAATGAATATGATCATTACCACAGCTTAAACAGGGGATTTGTAATTCAAAATATTTCACTAGGTGAAATTCCATCAGGCTCTTTCAGAGATAAAGTAATTTCATTCTCCAGAGATGAAATGGTTGCTAATGGTTTCTTTTATCAAATTCAGCTGAGCTGTTCCAAACTGGGAGATTTATCAACTGTTAGTAGAAACCAGTTTACACCAGTAGGATCTGTTACAATTACACTATGTATAAAGTCAAATGTTATTCTTATGGTATTTCTTTTAGTGCATTTATAACATAAAACATCAGTTCCCTTACATAGAGCACTTTTCTTTCTTCTGATGTTCTGGAGAAATTTCAGAATAAATGGAATTATAAATAAATGTATATGAGAGTGCATTTTATATTAAGGGCTTTTTACATTCAATAATGTAATATATATATGTAATATATATATATATATATATATATATATATATATATATATATATATATATATATATATATATATATATATATATATATATATATATAACATTAAATTAATGTTATACTGTCTCCATTTTCTGTAATTTTTTTTAGACAATCAATCATTTCAGTCTGCACTGGGGATCCTGAGTGGAGGTACGCATAAAAACTGGCTTATAAAAACTGGATTATTGTTCACTGGGCTGTTGTCATGGAAACGCCTGGACGAACAGATGAAAGGCTACCCTCCATCCTGTTCTCCTGCTTCCATGCCTCTCTGTAGAAAAATACCATCTACACATGCATTATTTATCACTATCACAGCAAAAGTCATCTTTGGTGTTACCCCAAGGTTCTGATGTACTGAAACCTCTGATTAACATCCAGTATGCAGCTGTGTAGCGCATGATTCTACAATAAATTGATTTCATACAACAGGCCCGAACTGTGAATCCTAAAAGGATTTTGAGTGCACGATAAATACTGTAGGTTTTAATGTGTAATAAACCTAAGTATGTTGGTTTTCTGGTGTAACTTGAACATCCAATCAATAGAGTGTAGTGTGATCTCCTGGCCCCTACATACATACATAAGCATTACACTTAAAACTGATGCTGATATATGATAACCCATACAGTTGCAATCAAAATTATTCAACCCTCATTGCAAATCAGGTTTGTTGTCAAAATTTACAGACTTTCAGCTGTTTGCAATGAACAAATCAAACAAAAGCAATTGAAATAGTTCAGCACAATGAATTCTTCAAGTGGTTTCCCCAAACTCAACTGAAAATGCAACTTATAATGACTTCTCCAGTTTCAAAATTATTCAACCCCCTGAATAGAATCTCTCATAACAGCACAAATATGCAAAACAGGTGTTGTCTCAAACAAACTCGATGCAACTAATCAAGGGCTTCAATAGTTGCACCAGGTGTGCTTGAGCTGGAACACATGAAATACATGAACTGGCTATGGGTTTGTTGAGTGTCACGTGTGACTGCATGTTAGAAATATGGCTAGATCAAAAGAATGGTCCAAACATGGAACAGGATACAAAAAGATAGCGAAGTCACTGAATGTTCCTAGAGACACCATTGGAAGCATAGTTCACAAGTTCAAAGTGAAGGGAACTACCTGGATGGGGCAGAAAAAGGAAGCTATCAACGGCTGCAACCAGATTTCTGAGAAGGCAGGTTGTGAAAAACCCTTGAGTGACTGCAAAAGACCTGCAGCAAGATTTGGTGGCAACAGGCACTGAGGTTTCAGTGAGCACAGTATGGTACGCACTAAACGCAGAAGGTTTCCAAGCCAGAACTCCAAGATGTGCACCACTACTGACCCAAAAGCACAAGAAAAGTCACCTCAAAATCATATAAATAAGCAACTGAAGTTTTGGGATTCTATTCTGTGGAACCTTTTGGCACAATGGATCAGAGGTATGTGTGGAGAAGAGAAGAATGATGCATATGCTGAAAAGAACATTCTGTCCACAGTCAAGCATGGTGGTGGCTCGGTGATGCTCTGGGGCTGCTTATGCATCTCATGCTCATTTGCAGCAGGTCATAACCGCAACATGTCAGAATTTTATTTATTTTTTATTAATTAAAAAACAGAATCACTGAGTTGGAAAAAGGATCACCCCCTTGTGTCAGTATTTTGTTGAACCACCTTTTGCTTTAATTACAGCCTTTAGTCTGTTGGGATATGTCTCTACTAACTTTGCACATCTAGACTTTGCAATATTTGCCCACTCTTCTTTGCAGAACTGCTCAAGTTCAGTTAAATTTGATGGTGACCATTTCTGAACTACAGTCTTCAAGTCATTCCACAGATTTTCAATGGGGTTAAAGTCTGGGCTCTGACTAGGCCATGCAAGGACATTCACCTTTTTCTCCTTCAACCACTGTGTGGTCAGTTTTGCTGTGTTCTTTGGGTCATTGTCATGTTGGAAGGTAAATCTTCTTCCCACTGACAACTTTCTGGCAGAGGGCTCTTTTCATGCTGAGCTAATCAAAATGACCACAGCTGATCACAGTTGAAAGTCAAATGGCTTTGTGTGCCATAGAGACGGTGATTAGTGACACCTTATTGAGTTTACAAGTCATTTTTAGGAGGGGTGATCCTTTTTCCAACTCAGTGATTCTGTTTTTTAATTAAAAAAAAAAAAAAAGAAATTCTGACATGCTGGTGTTATATCTTTCACTTGGATGTTATAAGTTGCACTGAGTAAATAAAGCTGGATAAAACAAAACTATGAACTGTTAGTGTGAGGGAAATGGAGGGCATTAGGATGCTGGGGTATTGCTTAGAACACAGTGTGCTTTGTGGTGTTGGCCTGATTCACTTCCAAATGATCTCAGCCCTCTGGTGCTGCTCACTCATCTTCATTACAGTGTAAACCTGACGATATGTGAAATAAACAGCAGTGATTGTATATGATGAAATTACACATGCGTACTGGAGTGGAATTCAATTATTAAAGTGTTAGAGAACATGTGCCTATGATATGATGATACTCTCTCTCTCTCTCTCTCTCTCTCTCTCTCTCTCTCTCTCTCTCTCTAACCGCGTGTCCCTCAGTGACAGGCCTAGGCAGGTATGGTGTATATATTAGGGTTTTGTTCATGTTTAGATTGGCTGGAGCTGGAGCAGCTATTAGTTTCAAGGGACATGATCTCAATCTCTCTTTCTCTCTCTCTTTTTAAAGTCCAGACCAGTCTAGCTTCCGTTGTTTCAGTGCAGACGTTTTTGTTTTTTTTCTTTGTGAGCCACTATACATGTTAGACTGCCGTTGTAATGTTTACAGTGTTTACCGATTCACTGTTTGTTTGTTTTTTCTCCAATAGTTTTAGTGTGTGTTAGGCCGATTCTCCCTCCATCCCCTCTGAATTATTGAGCACCCGTTCTATCTTTTCCACTCCTGTTGTCAGGTGGTCGGAAGATGCTGATTTAGAGAGAGAGACAGAGAGAGAGAGGCTGCGGACGCTCTTCCGGCATCGCTATTGGTTTCTCCTTTTCGCGCACACCCGAGCCCCTCCTTGCGCGCGCACACGCGCTTCTTCCCGTCCTTACCCGCGCGCGCACACGCGCCTCTCTCCCCCAAAGCTGCTCGCACCTGTCAGCGGGCGGAGGAGCCCCGGCACGCGCACCCGCGCCTCTTCTCTCCTCTCCATGCCAGCGCCGCCGCGAAAATGGTGCAGAAATCCCGCAACGGCGGGGTTTACCCGGGCCCGCAGACCGAGAAGAAGCTCAAGGTGGGCTTTGTGGGGCTCGAGGCGGCCGCGGCGGATTCGAGTCGTGACGGCGCGCTGCTCATCGCGGCCAGTGACGCGACCAAGCGCGGCAGCATCCTGAGTAAGCAACGCTCTGGCATCGCGGGCAAGAAGCCGCCCAAACGCAACGCCTTCTATCGGCGCCTGCAGAATTTCCTCTACAATGTTCTGGAGAGACCACGAGGCTGGGCGTTCATCTATCACGCTTATGTGTGAGTAACTCACATCAGTGATGCTGCAGAGCTTGAAAAGCCACGTTTTTTTTTTTTCTAGCCAATACAGCTGGTGATTATGTCTCAGTCTGTTATGTCGAATAAGCAGTCAGGTATCTTATTTACACGATTCCATCAGACGTTTCTCTCACATGGACTTGTTTACCTATTTACCTCGAAAATGATTGGAATGTATAGATATGGCGTGTGTACAAGTCCAGGATGCTTGACTGATTCGTTTCCTTCTGCGTTCGCGCATCATACTCGTTTCTACTCCTTGATTCACGCCTACCAAGTTGAGATATTTTGCCACGTAATTATAAAATACGGTATGCAATAGTCCACTTAATTAGCTCGACGGTGATGGCTTATGACTGTATGGTGCTGTTTTTGTTTTGAATGATTAAGATTCCTCTCGGAGCAAGTGACTTGCTTATTTTTTCTTGCTTTGTCAGCTGAATGATCGGTTTACTGCAGGTTATATCTCTCAAGTAATAATCGTAGAAGACAAAGAGGCGTTGGGCTTATGGTGTACATTGCGTATGAACAGGGGAAAAGGATATGTTTGCAATACATTTCACCCATTCATAGCTACATGCGCGTTATTGGTTGTGATGAATGGAAACATTTCGTTTCTTTAGAAAATAGGCCCATGTTTATTACATGCACAGTGGCAGCTCCAGGTGCGGACGTGCCCTGTAGTCTAATAAGCGGTTTTGTTTTGAAGTAAAAGCAATAGCATATCACGCTCACTGTGCGGCACCCCCTCTCAGTCTATGTATTTTTCTCCCCGGATTGAGAGGATGTTCAATGAACTGTCTGCTGCCAAGCCTTTCTCATCTCACCCATTTCAGCACCACCCAGCCTCGGACAGCTCCATGTGCAGCTGCTCAGACAAAGGTCGCGTCTCCAACCGAAACTAGCGTACTACATAGTACATGCTTAGAAAATAACTGACAAACCTTAATGATTCTTCAGTATGTTCCTCTGTGAGAAACTTTAAATGTTCTACATAAAACTCTACAAAAAGACTGCTTTCCCATAAGAATGGATCAGGAAACTAAGAATCCTTAATTATCCAATGAACCATTATAGAAGAACCTAATTTCCTAAGAGTGTATATCCAAATATTGTGCCACTCACTATATGTATGTCACATGATCCTGCTTTTGGTTACATCCCAAAACTACATAACAATGGAATGTTTCAATGGTAGCTTACACTGTAAAAATTCCTGTAAATTTTACAGTAATTTACTCGCAACCTGTGTTGGCATTAAAGTACTGTAAACTATACAGTAAACAATTATAAAACATATACACAGTAAAGTACTGTAATATCTTACATAGTATAAACTAACACATAATCCAGTGCATTTGCTTATTTGCAGGATACAACCGAGCTGAAGGTTAAGGGTCTTGTAACTCGTAGCCTTAACCACTGAGCCACCATAACCAGCTCAACTAGCTTGCACTGATTCAACGACTTTTTCCACTGAATTAACTCCACTAAAAGATTGCATTGAATCAGTGCAAGCTAGATGAGCTAATTGTAGTGCTTGCTATTTTATGTGTATTTATGTGTTATTTTATATTATGTAAGATATTACAGTAGTTTATTGTAAATATGTTTGTATAGTTGTTTAATGTAATTTTTACAGTACATTATTAGCAACACAAATTGCCAGTAATCCCGAATCTATAGTAATCTTTTTTTTTTAAAGTGTAGTGTAGGCCTTTTTTAAAATTATGTGTAGTGTTTTTATTTATTAGCATCATACCCCTGTGGTATAGCTCCAAAACTGGCCTAGTGTATTTATTTCCCCCCTCTTGTGTTTCTGTGATTAGCACTATGTGCTGTCTTCAGCTTTTTTTCAGGCCTCTGTTTTCTACAAACATGAGAACATTTTGTAGTGAAATCAAATTTGTTGCCTTACTCTTAAATGCAGCAGTATGGGTTTTGGAAATAGCCAGAGCTTCACGAATTGGCTTCCTCAGCCATTACACTATATAGTTTGTAAAACAGAAAGTTTTACAGTGAAAACAAGCAACTGACTGTACAACTGATATTTTGTAGCCTCAACTGCTTTGTTGCAAAGCTGTTGGTAATTACAGCTTTGAGATGTCTACGGTAAGAAGTAATTGTGTTTCAATTTTGGCCCAATCCTCTTAACAAATTGTTTTCAATTCCCCAAGGCTAAGAGAGTCCCTCTAATGGACACACAATCTAAAATTCCTCTATAAATTCTCAGGAGATTGACTAGGCCATTTAAGGACTTTTTGAGTTATTTTGACTATATGTTTGGGATTGTTGTCTTCTTGAAACTTCTTGAAACATCTTCTCTCCATATTCAACTTCGTAGTTGATAAGATTAAATCCACCTCTAATATGTCTCAGTATAACACAATATCATGACGCTTTCTCCTCCATACTTCACTCTTGGGATCATATGCGCATCCCTTCTTTCTCCATATATGACAGGCTAAATTATCGGCAAAGAATTTAATTTTTGTTTTGTTTGACTAGAGTCTAATGTTCTAAAAGAGTTCTGATTTGTCTAAATACTTTTAGACATGTATCTCTGTGCTTCTTTTGTAGCTGAGTAGTTTTGTGTGGGGTGTACAAATGGAGATGATTGTGGTGCAGTTTGCTTATTATTCTTGGTGTAACTATTGTCCCGCTGATTTCAGTTCATCCTGCAACTCTTTAGGGTGACCGTATAATAAATAACAAAACCAAAAGTAACTGATTACTTATTTTCCCTTACTGTGTATAGGACGAGGCTTTTCTTTGCTATATTTGCATATCTGTATTGTTACGACACGTGGTGTGTAGTAGGACGAGGGAGTCAGGATGCATGCGCAGGGGAAACGTCAGTTTATTAGGAACAGGAAGTTCACAAATAAAGGGACACACAAAACACCATCAAACATAAATCATCCACAAAAAGGGTAACAATAATCCCAAATGAGAGTTTACTTAGCCGAAGAGGCAGTAATCCAAAAAGGTAGTAATCCAAAACACACAGGGAAAAATACGCGAGGCATGGAGGTGGTCTGGGAACTACGGACTATGAGCTAGGAAACAAACACGCGAGGCTAGGAGGTGGTCTGGGAACCACGAACAAAAGGCTACGGAACATATCTCAGTCAGGTTTGAACTAAACTAAACTAATACTCTGCCCTGAAGCAGAAACAGAGAGGCGTATTTAAACACACTGAAATCATTGCCACCTGAAACCAATGCTTACACAGAATGAATGAGACTAACATGAACCAATAAGAAATGAGGAGGCGGAGACATGACACGAACCAAAACCTGAGCATATGGTAGAACACGGGGGGCGGAGACATGACACAAACCAAAACATAAGCACATGGCAGAGGTAAACAAAATGGGAGTTCATGAATGACAGTCCAGAGGGTTTTTATGAATAGCGCTGGAAAGCGCTCAGTGGAATGCGGAAGTATGCCACTCACTAGCTTCGCAGCAAGAGAGCGGGAGAGGGAACCTAACAGAGCCCCCCCCAAGGCATGGCTCCCGAAGCGCCGCAAGTTCCATCCATTCTGGCAGACCTGGGCCCCTGGGCAGGATCCTAACCTTTACCCTCCAGGACCTGAGGCTGGTTATGTCCAGTGTCCCGAAACCAGAGCAGAGCATGTCGGGTTTTCCTTTGAAACTTGGATGAGAACTTGGACGAGAACTTGGACGAGAACTTGGACGAGAACTTGGACGAGAACTTGGAGTGGTGCTTGACCTGGTGCTTGACCTGGTGCTTGACCTGGTGCTTGATCTGGTGCTTGATCTGGTGCTTGATCTGGTGCTAGGCTTGGAGCTTGCCTTGAAGCTTGGCCTGGAACCAGGTTCGGAGTCAGCTTTAGCTCCTGGATCGGAGTCAGCTTTGGCACCTGGATCGGAGTCAGCTTTGGCACCTGGATCAGGGACAGCTTTGGCACCTGGATCAAAGACAGACTTGGAAACTTCGAGACAGACTTGGAAACAGACTTGGAAACAGATTTGGAGACAGACTTGGAGACAGACTTGGAGACAGACTTGGAGACAGACTTCGAGAAAGACTTCGAGAAAGACTTCGAGACAGACCTCGAGAAAGACTTCGAGACAGACCTCGAGAGAGACTTGGAAACAGGACAGAGAACTAGGTTAAACCCAGAACCATAAACAAAATCAAAAACTTGGTTGGAAATAGAGCTGACAACTAAATTAGAGATAGGGCTGGAAACCGAGCTGGAAATTAAATTAGTGACAGGGCTGGAGACAGGGCTGGAAACAGAGCTGGAAAAAAAATTAGAGACAGGTCTGGAAATTAAATTGGAGACATGGCCGGAGACAGGGCTAGAAACAGAGCTGGAAAATAAATTAGAGACAGGGTTGGAGACCAGGCTGGAAATTAAATTGGAGACAGCTTCTGAAACTGGACTGGCTGCGGAGCTAGGAAGGTAACTAGAGACAGAGGAGGAGACAGAGGAGGAGACAGAGGAGTCATCTGGGTTGGAAACGTAGCTGGGAATGGAGCTGGGAATCAAATCAGCATCCGAGCTGAGAAGGAGAGCAAAAACATAACCAGCAATTAAACCAATATAGCTAGCAACTAAATCAGGAACTGGACTAGGAACTGGACTAGGAACTGGACTAGGAATAGGGTTGGAACCTGGACTTGGATTTGGACATGGAACTGAACTAGGAACTGGACTAGGAACTGGACTAGGAATAGGGTCGGAACCTGGACGTGGATTTGGACATGGAACTGAACTAGGAACTGGACTAGGAACTGGACTAGGAACAGGGTTGGAACCTGGACTTGGATTTGGACATGGAACTGAACTAGGAACTAGACTAGGAACTAGACTAGGAACTGGACTGGAAACTGGACTGGAACCGGGAACGGGAGCAGGACTGGGAACAGGATTGGGAGCAGGACTGGGAGCAGGACTGGGAACAGGACTGGGAACAGGACTGGGAACCTGACTGGGAACTGGATCAGAAATTGGCCTTGGAATAGTGCAGAAACCTGGGCATGGACTAGGACAGGAACCTGGACATGGACTTGGACATGGACTAGAACTAGGACAGGAACCTGAACATGGACTCAATTTTGCACTAAAACATGGGCTAGGCCTTGGAATGGAGGTCATCCCGTGGACCTCAGATATGGACTGGGCTTGAGAAGAGGCCATCCCGTGGGCCTCTGACTTGAACTTGACTTCAGAGGAGGTCATCCCGTGGATCTCTGACATGAACTTGGCTTTGGAGGAGGTCATCCCGTGGACCTCTGACATGGACAGGGCAGGAGTGGAGGTTTCTTCTCAAAACTCTGACGAGAACATGGCTTGGGCGGAGGTCTCCTCATGGACCTCTGGTATAAGCAGGACAGGAGAGGAGGTTTCTTCTAGAACCTCTGATGAGAACATGGCTTGGGCGGAGGTCTCCTCATGGACCTCCAGAGTAAGCAGGATATGAGAGGAGGTTTCTTCTAGAACCTCTGGCAGGAATGTGGCTTGGGCGGAGGTTTTTTCGTGGACCTCCGATATGAGCAGGCCAGGAGAGGAGGTTTCCTCTTGAATCTCTGGCATGAACAGGACTGGAGTGGAGGTTTTCTCTTGAACCTCCAAGAGCAGCTCAGCTGAAGGGACCTCCTGCTGGGTCTCTGGCTGCAGCTCAGGGCTGGAGGTTGCCATGTTAACCTCCAGGTGCAGCTCCCTTGAAGAGACCTCCTGCTGGGCCTCCGGCTGGAGCTCGGGGCTGGAGGTCGCCACGTTAACCTCCAGGTGTAGCTCCGTGGAGGAGACTTCCTGCTGAGTCTCCGGCTGGAGCTCGGGGCTGGAGATTGCCATGTTTACCTCCAGGTGTAGCTCCCTTGAGGAGACCTCCTGCTGGGCCTCCGGCTGGAGCTTGGGGCTGGAGGTCGCCACGTTAACCTCCAGGTGTAGCTCCGTGGAGGAGACTTCTCGCTGGGTCTCCGGCTGGAGCTCGGGGCTGGAGGTTGCCAGGTTTACCTCCATGTGCAGCTCCCCTGAGGAGACCTCCTGCTGGGCCTCCTGCTGGATCTCGGGGCTGGAGGTTGCCACGTTTACCTCCATGTGCTGCTCCCTTGAGGAAACCTTCTGCTGGGCCTCCTGCTGGAGCTCTGAGGGTGCCTGCCTGTGGAGCCGCTTATGCACCCGTCAGCTGCCCTTAAAACAACTGCAGGATGGCTGGACGGGTGGATCCCTCGGTGGCACACTCCTGGGTTAGGGGATGAGAGGTGTAGGCCACCACATTAGCCCGCTTACTCTCATAATATTCCAGGAACGTTTGACTAGGCCGGTCGCCCAGACGGTCCTTCCCCAAAAAGGTCCTGAGGTCGGGTTGGAAGTCTGGGCTTCCGAACACCCAGACCAGTAGATCCACAAAGCCCGAAACTGTTTGGAGCTGCATGAATCTACTGGCAAGGTGAAGCTCCGCCCATTGGCGAGCAGAGCTGACCAGACGAGAGAGGAGGAACCACAACCACTCTTCTTCGTCGGGTTTGGGGTCCTCCAAACTCAAAAAATAAAATTGTGCCTGCAAAACAAAGCATTGTGGCCAAGTGGAAAAGCCGTCATACTCGTCCGGGGGATGAATGAAAGTCCACTGAGGAAAAAACATAGAATTATAAGCAGGCATATTAAATGTGGCGTGATATGGCGTGGCGTGGCGTGCCCTCGCTTTCCCAGCTGCATCCATTTTTTGGCGGAGTATTCTGTTACGACACGTGGTGTGTAGTAGGACGAGGGAGTCAAGATGCATGCGCAGGGGAAACGTCAGTTTATTACGAACAGGAAGTTCACAAATAAAGGGACACACAAAACACCATCAAACATAAATCATCCACAAAAAGAGTAACAATAATCCCAAAATGAGAGTTTACTTAGCCGAAGAGGCAGTAATCCAAAAAGGTAGTAATCTAAAACACACGAAAATACGCGAGGCATGGAGGTGGTCTGGGAACCATGGACTATGAGCTAGGAAACAAACACGCGAGGCTAGGAGGTGGTCTGGGAACCACGAACAAAGAGCTAAGGGATAAAGCTCAGGCAAGGAGGTGGTTTGGAAACCACGAACAAGAGGCTACGGAACATATCTCAGTCAGGTTTGAACTAAACTAAACTAATACTCCGCCCCGAAGTGGAAACGGAGAGGCGTATTTAAACACACTGAAATCATTGCCACCTGAAACCAATGCTTACACAGAATGAATGAGACTAACATGAACCAATAAGAAATGAGGAGGCGGAGACATGACACGAACCAAAACCTGAGCACATGGTAGAACACGGGGGGCGGAGACATGACACAAACCAAAACATAAGCATATGGCAGAGGTAAACAAAACGGGAGTTCATGAATGACAGTCCAGAGGGTTTTTATGAATACCGCTGGAAAGCGCTCAGTGAAATGCTAGCTTCGCAGAGAGAGAGCGGGAGAGGGAACCTAACATGTATATCTATCCCTTAGACCTCATTCTGCTTGTTGTCTCACTACATGGTTGCTGCATGGCAGTGGGGAATCCCAAAATGGCACATTTTAATTGCATGTGATAACTGACTAATTTCCCCTAACTTGATTTTCACTACTGAAATGCTAACAAGGGTGAATTTGCAGAAAATGGTGAAATGAGAAACAAGCTCAGAGATTACAGGACATAGAAAAGAAATGAACAGACTTGTCATCTTCATGAGCTGTGCAGCAAATGTGCTGATGCTTACTAAATAATTCATTCATTCAATCGTCTTCAGTAACTGCTTTTTCCTGGTTAGGGTCATGGTGGATCCGCATCCTATCCAAGAAGCCCTGGATGGGAGGTGGGAATATGCCTTGGATGGGATGCTAGTCCATCATCGGGAACCATGAACACATTTACAATTTAGAGTAGCCAGTCCACCTACTGGCATGTTTTTCTTATGGAAAAAACATCATTCAACATGACATATACAGGTGCATCTCAATAAATTAGAATGTCATGGAAAAGTTCATTTATTTCAGTAATTCAACTCAAATTGTGAAACTCGTGTATTAAATAAATTCAATGCACACAGACTGAAGTAGTTTAAGTCTTTGGTTCTTTTAATTGTGATGATTTTGGCTCACATTTAACAAAAACCCACCAATTCACTATCTCAACAAATTAGAATATGGTGACATGCCAATCAGCTAATCAACTCAAAACACCTGCAAAGGTTTCCTGTGCCTTCAAAATGGTCTCTCAGTTTGATTCACTAGGTAAGCCACAAACATTCACTGGCAAAGAAGCTGGCTGTTCACAGAGTGCTGTATCCAAGCATGTTAACAGAAAGTTGAGTGGAAGGATAAAGTGTGGAAGAAAAAGATGCACAACCAACCGAGAGAACCACAGCCTTATGAGGATTGTCAAGCAAAATCGATTAAAGAATTTGAGTGAACTTCACAAAGAATGGACTGAGGCTGGGGTCAAGGCATCAAGAGCCACCACACACAGACGTGCCAAGGAATTTGTCTACAGTTGTCGTATTCCTCTTGTTAAGCCACTCCTGAACCACAGACAACGTCAGAGGCGTCTTACCTGGGCTAAGGAGAAGAAGAACTGGACTGTTTCCCAGTGGTCTAAAGTCCTCTTTTCAGATGAGAGCAAGTTTTGTATTTCATTTGGAAACCAAGGTCCTAGAGTCTGAAAGAAGGGTGGAGAAGCTCATAGCCCAAGTTGCTTGAAGTCCAGTGTTAAGTTTCCACAGTCTGTGATGATTTGGGGTGCAATGTCATCTGCTGGTGTTGGTCCATTGTGTTTTTTGAAAACCAAAGTCACTGCACCCGTTTACCAAGAAATTTTGGAGCACTTCATGCTTCCTTCTGCTGACCAGCTTTTTGAAGATGCTGATTTCATTTTCCAGCAGGATTTGGCACCTGCCCACACTGCCAAAAGCACCAAAAGTTGGTTAAATGACCATGGTGTTGGTGTGTTTGACTGGCCAGCAAACTCACCACATCTGAACACCATAGAGAATCTATGGGGTATTGTCAAGAAGAAAATGAGAAACAGGAGACCAAAAAATGCAGATGAGCTGAAGGCCACTGTCAAAGAAACCTGGGCTTCCATACCACCTCAGCAGTGCCATAAACTGATCACCTCCATGCCACGCCGAATTGAGGCAGTAATTAAAGCAAAAGGAGCCCCTACCAAGTACTGAGTAAATGTACAGTAAATGATCATACTTTCCAGAAGGCCAACAATTCACTAAAAATGTTTTTTTTTTATTGGTCTTATGAAGTATTCTAATTTGTTGAGATAGTGAATTGGTGGGTTTTTGTTAAATGTGAGCCAAAATCATCACAATTAAAAGAACCAAAGACTTAAACTACTTCAGTCTGTGTGCACTGAATTTATTTAATACGCGAGTTTCACAATTTGAGTTGAATTACTGAAATAAATGAACTTTTCCATGACATTCTAATTTATTGAGATGCACCTGTAGCTCCTCAAACATGCTGGTGGCTTGTGTGGAGCAGGGATGTGTCAGCGTAATCTTTTGTCATGTTAACCCATAAAACAAGCAAAGAATGCAAGGCTCTGCTGATGTACAGAGCAATGTGTGTGCTTGTTTTTTTTGTTTTTTTTGTTTGTTTTTTTTTGTTTTGTCAGTGATATCCCATCCAGTTGCTGACTTAACAGATATAGGTATTTTCATAGGCATTTGCAATTGTAGATCTGGGAAAAACGTTCCAATTTATGTTATGGTGCTGCTGATGTGTATAACAGGCTTCTGCTTTTGGTTGAGCACAGAACTGCATAGTACAGTGCAAAAAAAAGGGGGGAAAAAAGGAATATAATATATTGGTAGTTTAGACTACTACTAGTTATGGAAATTCTAGCTCTAACATTATAATTTGTATTATGTTCACTACAAAAATATATTTAAGTAAATGTAAAACCTGCAAGGTGCTACATATACAGTATTGTGCAAAAGTTTTAGGCACATGCAAAGAAATGCTGCAGAGCAAGGATGCCTTCAAAATAATATTTGGTGTGACCAAAAAAATAAAAATAAAAATAAAAATAGTAGTCTCTGGTACAATATGTGCAGTTTTATAAGGAAATGAGCTGGTAAGTTTTATTGAGCATCTTGCAGAACCAGACACAGTTCTTCTGGAGTCTTTGACTTTTGCACTTGCTTCTTATTTTTGCAGCAAAACCCAGCAGCCTTCACTGTGTTTTTGTCTGAAAAGTGTCTCTTACATAATATGCTGCTTTTTTTAATGAAATTTTTCTGTAACATTTAATTTTGTGCTAGAGATCTAATGTTTGGGAATCTAAAATGTTTTTTGTACTGACTTGATAATGTAGAAGTCATAAAAAAACAAAAAAAAAAACTATAACAAAGTTTGTACTAAAAAAAAGGGGGGGAGGGGGTGCCTAAACTTTTGCACAGTACTGTATGCTTTGTCAAATGCAGTAAGCATTCATTCTTCAATATTATTATGCTGCTGTCTGAGCTTAACTTTCATTAAATGTAGAATTTAGTGATAGTTGTCATTTTATTATTTCCCTACACGCTACACTACATAACTCAATATGACATGCAGCAGTGAAGTCGGCCCCTCATGGTGCTTGTCCCACACAGAGAGTCAAACACACATTTTTACATTCTCAACAGAACTGTCTATAAATTGTTATGTCGTTCCAAACCACTTAGGTGTTGATAAGATTTACTAGATTCATCAGCAATTCAGTCACGGTTGCACTGGATGTGATTAAAAGCAGAAGAGACTCATGAATACAGAATACTGATGAATTTTCAACAGAAGGAAATGTTATGGGTCTTTAGCTCCCAGTGTTCATCTAAAAGTGCTGATTCAAAGGATTGTCTTGTTCGTGAACGACACATAACTAGCTACTGCTATTAGACTTCTTTATTTAGTAGCCTACTCTACTGTTTTATCACTCTGCTCCAAAGGATTTTTCACACGTTTCACATGTTTCACACATGAGTATGTGTCCTTGCCATCCTGTAGTTTTACAGCTGTTGCTGGCTACATCAGCTGGTCATTATTGGGCTTCATACTGATGGCCTTCCAGACGAAACAGGTGTGCGCATACATGTGCAAGGATCAGATGTAAAAAAAATCATCAGCATCTATGCATTGTATGATGTACTGAGCATGATATCTGGCCTCTAGAGATCAGCACATTGCCATCTGTCTTCCAGTACTACACACTACCAAGCTTGAGCCACACTATAACACTAACACAGACACATTTAGGAAAACCCTGAGTCATACAGAGAGGTCCATGGGCCATTATAATGATGAAGAGGTGTACAATGTTTTCATGAAAGCCCTTTTATTGGATTTACAGTCTGAATCTTGAATGATTTATCTCAACTGAACCCACACCTCTGTTAGTTGATGTACACACCAGGTCAGAATTTGGAAGCAACACTAACTTTGCAAAAACAAACACAGAATTTTTTTTTTTATTTTGATCCTTTTCAAGAGATAATGGACAGTGGTTTGTTTATTAACACAGGACAAAAATGTTTGATTAAATGTGTGCAACAATAATGTATTAACAGGTTCTTATTTTGTTTTTGCCTTATTTTGTTTAGCTTTAATGACAAGTGGACTTACACATTCTGATGCTTCTGAAGTGTTTGATTAATGGAATCATGTAATCAGGTGTAGTTTGTAAATACTTAAATACTGGTCAATGTTATCATAAAAGACTGATGGCCTCTCCCATGGAATAGTTTAGATCAAGAGTACAAATCTTCTTTGGATACACAAGATGTCAGAATTGTGTTGTTTTGTGTTCTTGTTGGTATACGGACAAGCTTTTGTAACTGTAATTTTTTAATCTTTAAAAATCACTGTTCACTGCTATTGCATTAAAACTCACCAGTCAATCTAATCATATCTAGTTCCCTCTACCAACTTGGCTGATGTTACCAGGTGACTGGTATTCCTTTGAGCTCTGTCTCTTAGTACTTTTGCTCTTGCAGGCCACTTGGGATACAATTTTGTTCTTCCTTATTGTGCTACATATTCATGGGCTCTCTCTCTGTCATGGGCTCTCTCTCTATCTCTGCCAGCATTCTGAATTGGTTCTTGCATTGGAATCATTCGGATTTTGTTTTGATTAATGGATGTTTTGATATGTTTTGCTTATTGTCTATGATCTATGTTGGGGTTAAATGTTATGCTGCCATTATTGCATACACAGTAGTGTCTCTTTTTCTACCTGAGTGCTATTTTGAGCTTGGTAGACCTTCATGGCCCCTGGCGTTATTGACTGGCTCATAAGTAGTAACCTAATAAACATAATATAGTTACAGTCTTTCCCTCAGGCTAGTGCTTCATATATATTATTATATAGCAAACTACATTCTCTCTCTTTTTTCCTCTAGAATTTTTATTGTCTTTCTGCAAGCTGCCCTGTGATTGGCAGATTATAAGCACAGCAACAGTAGTGGATACTGGGATGCTGACATCATCTAAAAAATGCATGCAGAAGTTGGGCCAAATGTGAACTGAGGCAGCTAACATTGCATCTCTGTGTAACACTGAGCTATGGAAGAGCAGCACTGAGCTGCACTGAGCTCGCCACTCATCATCAGTCCGTGTTGCTAGCCAATATGCCAGTCAAATTTATCCTGCAATGAATCCAGGGTGGAATTCAATGAATCTAGCCACAGGAGGTCAAATCTAGCCACAGGAGGTCAAATCTAGCCACAGGAGGTCACAAACCAGTGTACTTTTTGTGCCGGTCCCAAGCCCGGATAAATAGAGTGTCAGGAAGGGCATCCGACGTAAAACTTTTGCCAAATTCAATATGCGAATCACGAACATGACTTCCATACCGGATCGGTCGGGGCCCGGGTTAACAACGACCACCATCGGTGCCGTTGACCTACAGGGCACTGGTGGAAATTGGGCTACTGTTGGTCGAAGAAGGAGAGGAGGAAGGAGTGTTAGAGGAGGAAGGCGTGTCCGTAGGCAGAGAGAGAAGAGGAAAGGCAGGAGTTTAGGACTGAAAGTAGGGACTTTGAATGTTGGTACGATGACAGGTAAAGGCAGAGAGCTGGTAGATATGATGCAGAGGAGGAAAGTCGACATTCTGTGTGTCCAGGAGACCAGGTGGAAAGGGAGCAAGGCTAGAAGCATTGGAGCAGGGTTTAAACTGTTTTATCATGGGGTGGACAGGAAGAGAAATGGAGTAGGAGTGATCCTGAAGGAGGAGTTTGTGAAGAATGTTCTGGAGGTAAAGAGAGTGTCAGATAGGTTGATGAGTCTGAAGCTGGAAATTGAAGGTGTGATGTTGAATGTTGTTAGTGCTTACGCTCCACAAGTAGGTTGTGAGCAAGAGGAGAAAGACAGATTCTGGAGCGAGCTTGAGGAAGTGATGCAGAGTGTTCCCAGATGTGAGAGAGTGGTGATAGGGGCAGACTTTAATGGACATGGTGAAGGGAATAGTGGGGATGAGGAAGTGATGGGCAGGTTTGGTCTTCAAGTAAGGAACCCAGAAGGACAGAGGTTGGTAGACTTTGCTAAAAGTATGGAGATGGCTGTGGTGAACATGGACTTTCAGAAGAGGCAGGAACACAGGGTGACATATAAGAGTGGTGGCAGGAGCACACAGGTGGAATATATCTTATGTAGACACTGTAATCTGATGGAGATTAGCGATTGCAAAGTAGTGGTAAGAGAGAGTGTAGCTAGACAGCATAGGATGGTGGTGTGTAAGATGACTCTGGTAGTGAGGAAGATGAAGAGAGCAAAGGCAGAGCAGAAGACAAAGTGGTGGAAGTTGGAAAAGGAAGAGTGCTGTGTGGTTTTCAGGGAGGAGTTGAGACAGGCTTTAGGTGGTCAGGAGGTGCTTCCAGATGACTGGACTACTACAGCCAAAATGATCAGGGAGACAGGAAGGAAGGTGCTAGGTGTGTCATCTGGAAGGAGGAAAGAAGACAAGGAGACTTGGTGGTGGAATGAGGAAGTTCAGGAGAGTATCCAGAAGAAGAGGTTAGCTAGGAAGAAGTGGGACAGTGAGAGAACGGAGGAACGTAGACAGGAATATAGGGAGATGCAGCGTGAGGTTAAGATAGAGGTGGCAAAGGCCAAACAGAAAGCTTATGAGGACATGTATGCAAGGTTAGGTAGTAAGGAAGGTGAGAGGGATTTGTATCGGTTGGCGAGGCAGAGGGATAGAGATGGTAAGGATGTGCAGCAGGTTAGAGTGATTAAAGATAGAGATGGAAATGTGTTGACAGGTGACAGGAGGGTGAGGGAAAGATGGAAGGAGTACTTTGAAGAACTGATGAATGAGGAAAATGAAAGAGAGAGAAGAGTAGTAGAGGCAAATATTGTTGAGCAGGAAGTAGAAAGGATTAGCAAGGGTGAAGTTAGGAGAGCTTTGAAGAGGATGCAGAGAGGAAAGGCGGTTGGTCCTGATGACATATCAGTGGAGGTATGGAAATGTCTAGGAGAGATGGCAGTAGAGTTTTTAACTAGGTTGTTCAGCGAGGTCTTAGAGAGTGAGAGGATGCCTGAGGAATGGAGGAGAAATGTTTTGGTGCCGATTTTTAAGAACAAGGGAGATGTGCAGAGTTGTGGAAACTACAGAGGTATTAAGCTGATGAGCCATACAATGAAGTCGTGGGAAAGAGTAGTGGAAGCAAGGCTAAGGGGAGAAGTGAGCATTTGTGAGCAGCAGTATGGTTTCATGCCAAGAAAGAGCACTACAGATGCAATATTTGCCTTGAGAATGTTGATGGAGAAGTACAGAGAGGGTCAGAAAGAGCTGCATTGTGTCTTTGTAGATTTAGAGAAAGCGTATGACAGGGTGCCAAGAGAGGAGCTGTGGTATTGTATGAGAAGGTCTGGAGTGGCAGAAAAGTATGTTAGAGTGGTGCAGGATATGTATGAGAGCAGTAGGACAATGGTAAGGTGTGCGGTAGGTGTGACAGAGGAGTTCACGGTGAAGGTGGGGCTGCATCAAGGATCGGCTCTGAGCCCCTTCTTGTTTGCGGTGGTGATGGACAGGCTGACAGATGAGGTCAGACAGGAATCTCCATGGACTATGATGTTTGCGGATGACATTGTGATCTGTAGTGAGAGCAGGGAGCAGGTGGAGGAAACTCTAGAGAGGTGGAGGTTTGCTCTGGAGAGAAGAGGAATGAAGGTTAGTTGCAGCAAGACAGAATACATGTGTGTGAATGAGAGGGATCCAAGTGGAACAGTGAGGTTACAGGGAGAAGAGATGAAGAAGGTGCAGGATTTTAAGTACTTAGGGTCAACAGTCCAGAGCAACGGGGAGTGTGGAAAAGAGGTGAAGAAGCGTGTGCAGGCAGGTTGGAATGGGTGGAGAAAAGTGTCAGGTCTGTTGTGTGATAAAAGTGTACCAGCAAGAATGAAAGGAAAGGTGTACAGGACAGTAGTGAGACCAGCGATGATGTATGGTTTGGAGACAGTTGCACTGAGGAAAAGACAGGAGGAAGAGTTAGAGGTAGCAGAGCTGAAGATGTTGAGGTTCTCTTTGGGAGTGACGAGGATGGATAGGGATCAGGAATGAGTACATCAGGGGGACAGCACATGTGAGATGTTTTGGAGACAAAGTTAGAGAGGCCAGGTTGAGATGGTTTGGACACGTTCAGAGGAGGGAGAGTGAATATATCGGTAAAAGGATGCTGAGGTTAGAGCTGCCAGGCAGGAGGCCGAGAAGAAGACCAAAGAGGAGGTTCATGGATGTAGTGAAGGAGGACATGAAGGTAGTCAGTCTGAGAGAAGAGGATGCAGGGGATAGGGCTAGATGGAGGCAGATGATTCGCTGTGGCGACCCCTGAAGGGAACAGCCGAAAGGAAAAGAAGAAGAAGAAGAATGAATCCAGGGTTGATGTACAGCTGGCCAGATGGAGATAAATGAGTGATGGATGAAAATAAAGATGAATGGCTGTCCCCTATCTCTGGATAGATTCATAGCTGTCCCCACAGCTCTGAGAGTTGGATTATCCCTGGAAAAAAAATTATTTCTGTACTAAATGTCTAACTCTTCACCACAAAATGAAGATTTGGTCAGTGCACTATCCAAATAATTTGAACCTACGCTTTTAGTGCATTCTGCCACTCCCTTTAATTGAGATCTTTAATTGTCATGAACAGATTTTCCCACATAAAAATGATTTCTGGCCCTCAAATATAGAATGACATTTATACGGATTTCACTTTGTGTATTAAACAAACGTAGACCAAAATTGAATGAGAATTTAATTAAAACAAACAAACAATGTTTTACTGCTATTTTTAATTTGCATATTACTGGCATATTTTTTGCCATTCGCATACTCAAAGCATGACTGATGACATGGCCAACTGGTGTAACGCTAGTTACATACAGTACATAACTGTGGTTCTATAAACCTGGGAAAGTGGGCAGGGGTGAGAATCATCTGTATAGTTTCTTGTACATGTGTGTAAATATGCTGAGACGCATGTCATATAGTGATGCATGACACTGTTGGAATAAATCCTGTTATACAGCTAGCTATTTCACCCCTCCTAGCCGACAGGGATAGTGGAATTACCTGGATAACTGCCAAGCATATAACAAGGAACAGGATGTAGTGGCAGAAATTTGGTGCTGGACTGATCAGAACAATAGTCAGGAATCTCAGAAGAGAGTCAACCTGTCCTTTCTTTATCGATCCTGTTTAGAATGCAGAATTCCTGCAGGAGCAGAAAACTACTTGGTGCTGACCAAGTGGTGTTTTTATCTCATGCTGTTGTAAAGCAATATAGGATTGGTCTCCATTTAGTTTTCCTGGTCAGTGGTAATATACTGTAGAAACTTCAAAGTACGCTCATAAGAATTAAAATGGTTGTAACTCCAAAGCTGTTGGAGAATCTCCCATCAGGAGACAACCTACCCACAGATCTCAAAAGAGAATCTACTATTCGATCTCTAACACTATTGTGATCTGTTTTTGATGCCAGTCTTTGTGTTCAATTATTTCATTTGTTTTGTAGGTTTTGTAATATTTAGTTTGATTTTGTCCCTAAATACTCAGTCATTCTCTTAAAAAATGGTAAATTAAAAGAATGCTCAAGCAGAATAATAGTCTTTTGCTAGAAAAGTAAAAAAAAAAAAAAAAAAAAAAAATAGCTAGCACATAAAAGCCTCTTATGCAAGTAAAAAAAACAAATGGTTATGACATATTCTAGTGAAAAGCTTTGTATTATAAAGCTGGGCATGTATTAGTAATCAAAGGCTAAGAGGGCGACTACTTTTCCTACATTTTAACTAAAAGTTTATTGTTTGAAATCAATTACATTAATCTTATACTGTGAATTGTAGTCAGATATTTCAGTTAATTAACATTATAAACTTAGACAGATATTTATATAATAAACAAACTTATATTTATATATTTAAAAAAAAACATACACATTTAACCCTCACCTGTTCCTATTTCTGCCATTGGTTTTAAGTTTTAGGTTTTTGGTTTAGCAGAGGGTTTTTTCCTTACAATGGGTTCACTTCCGGATTAACTTGAAAGGTGCTCACAGATTACCACTGCACTCACACAACCTAGTAGAACCTTGAGAGCACGCATGGTGATACACAAATAACAAGATGCCTTCAAAATAATTAAATTAAATGTTTCTACATTAAAAAAAATACAGTAAAGAGCAGTAAACAGTGGTAAATGAAAGTCAATATTTGGTGTGACAAAAAAATAAAAATGAAAATAAAAACAGTAGTCTCTGGTACAATTTGTGCAGTTTTACAGCCCAAATTCCAAAAAAGTTGGGACGCTGTGTAAAATGTAACTAAAAACAGAATGCAATGATTTGCAAATCTCATAAACCTATATGTTATTCACAATAGAATATAGAAAACATATCAAATGTTTAAACTGTGGAAATATACCATTTTAAGAAAAAAATAAGGTAATTTTGAATTTGATGGCTGCAACACATCTCAAAAAAGTTGGGATGGGGCAGCAAAAGGCTGGAAAAGTAAGTGTTACTAAAAAGAAACAGCTGGAGGTTAATTGGCAACAGGTCAGTAACATGACTGGGTATAAAAAGAGTATCTTAGAGAGACAGAGTCTTTCAGAAGTAAAGATGGGCAGAGGTTCACCAAGCTGTGAAAAACTGTGTCTACAATTTGTGGAACAATTTCAGAATAATGTTTCTCAACATAAAATTGCAAAGACTTTGAATATCTCATCATTTACAGTACACAATAACATCAAAAGATTAGAAGAGCCTGGAGAATTCTCTGTGCACAAGGGACAAGGGCAAAAATCAATATTGCATGCCCATGATCTTCGGGCCCTCAGGTGGCACTGCATTAAAAACAGGCATGATTCTGTAATGGAAATCACTACATGGGCTCAGAAACACCTCCAGAACTCAATGTCTGTGAATACAGTTCACCGTGCCATCCACAAATGCTGGTTAAAGCTTTTTCATGCAAAGAAGAAGCCATATGTGAACATGATCCAGAAACACCGCCGTCTTCTCTGGGCCAAAGCTAATTTAAAATGGACTGAAGCAAAGTGGAAAACTGTTCTGTGGTCAGACAAGTCGAAATTCAAAATTCTTTTTGGAAGCCATGGACACCGCGTCCTATAGACTAAAGAGGAGAGGGACCATCTGGCTTGTTATCAGCGTTCAATTCATAAGCCTGAATCTCTGATGGTATGGGGGTGCATTAGTGCCTATAGAATGGCAGTTTGCACATCTGGAAAGGCACCATCAATGCTGAAAGGTACATATAGGTTTTAGAGCAACATACAGTGAGAGAAAAAAGTATTTGATCCCCTGCTGATTTTGTACGTTGCCCACTGACAAAGAAATGATCAGTCTATAATTTTAATGGTAGGTGTATTTTAACAGTGAGAGACAGAATAACAACAAAAAAATCCAGAAAAAACGCATTTCAAAAAAGTTATGAATTGATTTGCATTTTAATGAGGGAAATAAGTATTTGACCCCTTCGACTTAGTACTTGGTAGCAAAACCCTTGTTGGCAATCACTGAGGTCAGATGTTTCTTGTGGTTGGCCACCAGGTTTGCACACATCTCAGGAGGGATTTTGTCCCACTCCTCTTTGCAGATCCTCTCCAAGTCATTAAGGTCTTGAAGCTGACGTTTGGCAACTCAAACCTTCAGCTCCCTCCACAGATTTTCTATGGGATTAAGGTCTGGAGACTGGCTAGGCCACTCCAGGACCTTAATGTGCTTCTTCTTGAGCCACTCCTTTGTTTCCTTGGCTGTGTGTTTTGGGTCATTGTCATGCTGGAATACCCATCCACGACCCACTTCCAATGCCCTGGCTGAGGGAAGGAGGTTCTCACCCAAGATTTGATGGTACATGGCCCCGTCCATCTTTGATGCAGTGCAGTTGTCCTGTCCCCTTAGCAAAAAAACACCCCCAAAGCATAATGTTTCCACCTCCATGTTTGACGGTGAGGATGGTGTTCTTGGGGTCATAGGCAGCATTCCTCCTCCTCCAAACACGGCAAGTTGAGTTGATGTCAAAGAGCTCGATTTTGGTCTCATCTGACCATAACACTTTCACCCAGTTCTCCTCTGAATCATTCAGGCATGTACATGTGCTTTCTTGAGCAGGGGGACCTTGCGGGTGCTACAGGATTTCAGTCCTTCACGGCGTAGTGTGTTACCAATTGTTTTCTTGGTGACTATGGTCCCGGCTGCCTTGAGATCATTAACAAGATCCTCCCGGCGACTGGATTTTATACAGGCAACAAGCTGATTTTATACATGCAACAAACTGAGATTAGGAGCACTCCCTTTAAGAGAGTGCTCCTAATCTTAGGTTGTTACCTGTGTAAAAGACACCTGGGAGCCAGAAATCTTGCTGATTGATAGGGGATCAAATACTTATTTCACTCATTAAAATGCAAATCAATTTATAAATTTTTTGAAATGCGTTTTTCTGGATTTTTTTGTTGTTATTCTGTCTCTCACTGTTAAAATACACCTACCATTAAAATTATAGACTGATCATTTCTTTGTCAGTGGTCAAACGTACAAAATCAGCAGGGGATCAAATACTTTTTTCCCTCACTGTATGCTTCCATCCAGATTCCATCTCATCTTTACTTCTGAGAGACTCTGCATCTCTAAGATACTCGTTTTATACCCAATCATGTTACTGACCTGTTGCCAATTAACCTAATCAGTTGAAAAATGTTCCACCAGCTGTTTCTTTTTAGTAACACTTACTTTTCCAGCCTTTTGTTGCCCCCGTCCCAACTTTTTTGAGATGTGTTGCGGCCATCAAATTCAAAATTACCTTATTTTTTTTCTTAAAATGGTATATTTCCTCAGTTTAAACATATGATATATTTTCTATATTCTATTGTGAATAACATATGGGTTTATGAGATTTGCAAATCATTAAAAAATCATTGCACTGTTTTTATTTACATTTTACACAGCATCCCAACTTTTTTTGGAATTTGGGTTGTATAGGGAAATTAGCTGGTAAGTTTTATTGAGCATCTTGCAGAACCAGCCACAGTTCCTCTGGAAGCTTTGACTTTCCAACTTGCTTCTTACTTTTGCAGCAAAAGCCAGCAGCCTTCATTGTGTTTTTGTCTGAAAAGCGGTCTCTTGCGTAATACGCTGCTTTCTTTAATGACATACAAACATTTTTCTGTAACATTTAATTTTGTACTAGAAAACTAATGTTTGGGAATCTAAACATTGACAATCAAAACATTTTTGTACTGACTTGATAATGTAGAAGTCATAAAATAAAAAATCTATAACAAAGTTTGTACTAAAAAAAATAGTGTGCCTAAAACTTTTGCACAGTACTGTGCTTCCTGGAGTGGCATGCCTCTAAATAATGCCCATGCAGAAGAGGTGGTCCTTCTAGAATAGCATGACACTGTAGGGGCTGAGCATACAGCCCATGGTAATGTACACCATCTAGTGGGCCAGCCTCTGCTTAGACAAGAGAGTCTCCTGTATCTTTTACATTTAGCAGTTGAACAAGTGATATGAGGATTCGATTTCCACTATCTATTCAAATTATTACCATAAAGCGTGTACAGGCACAGCAAAAAAGTATCCTCTGCAGGCTCACCTTAATGATAAGCTGCAAAATCAGTCAACTGATTCACAAGTTGGGTGATATGACCTTGGGCAGGAATCACAGATTGAACCACAATGTCACCCCAGAGTCATTTGACCAACAACGGATACAAAGCGAGATTATTGCCAGAGCATGCAGTTCCCAAAGTCTTTCTGCAGAAGTGATTGCTAGAAAAGACATAATTTTCAGAACTTATAATGATGTTGTAGTGCACCATGATGGCTGTTACACAGACCTTTAACAAAGATGTAGACATGTTGAGTCTGGTCTAGTATCCCCTGAAGAAAAGTTAGCATCTTTGGAATCAGGCAATGCATAAATCTATCCAGTGAGGTGCACACATCATCCACCTAAGGACATCCAAGGCCAACTTTCTGTAAATTTGGGGCAGCAGCTTGGGGAGTAAGTCACCAAGGTGTTCTGACCACTATAGCAAAAGCAATAGTAGAAACCAAGGTCTTGCCTGTCGTCTTGAGGTATATCGTTGCTGAATGCTATCCAATCTAGAAACAATCAGTGAGAAGGAAAGGGGTATAATAGATATTGAGGCAAGGTGTGGGCTAGCAAATCCTACTTCAGCAGGCTATCCATTTCTGCCTGGGAGAACCACAATCCACAATGTGTTAACTTGGCATTGGCAAAGATTTGCCAAACCTTTTCCAGATCTGGTTTACCAGTGTGCAGACACCACTACTACAGAGGAGAAGGCTACTCAACCATGCACCATCCTGATCGTTGATATTGCTGACCATCATGGTATTGTATTAGTGATCCAACATGTGTCTCATAATTGGCAAAAAGAGTTTCAGGGCCAGATGGACATCCCTCAGTTCCAGATAGTTAATGTGCTCTGACTTTACACTGAGGGGACAAACCCCCTGTGCTCCTGTGATACCCCATTGTTCCCCAGCCTGTAAGGGAAACATGTGTAGTGATTATGACTCTCTGATGGTGCAACTCTCCCAAGTGGACACCTTTTGTTGGCATCACCAGCAGGCTAGTGCCAGGGCTCCTTTCACTGAGACAAGGATATGTTATTGTCTGTGGCATTTGGGGTCCCGCTGTAGGCTAAAAAAAAAACAGTTTTGAAAAGTTGTAGCTCCAGCAAGTCTAGGATAATCAACAGAAGCTGGTACTGCACGTGCTGGCCTGGCTAAATCTGATTGGCAATCATAATAATAGCTGGTGCACATTGGGTGACAAGGTGGCTAGCATTTTAAGTGACTCAAGCCCCATACGATGTATTGTATGCCCTGCTTTGGTGTTAGGGACCATTTTAAAAAATGTTCTTAAAATGTTCATTGTGAGATAATGCGCTGTAATGTGTGTGAGGAGGGAGGACATGCCACTAATAGCCTGCTTCTTTGTGTGGGGTGGGATTAAAGGTAATTGGTGCTTAGTGAGCAAACATCCTCACAATTTAAGCTCATAGAGTTATGGTACTGAGCAATGCAATGAGTGGTAGCTAATACAGGCTAGTAGTGAAGGAAAGGAAAACTCAAAGCTAATGGGTGTCAGGGAGTTTCCCAACATTCTGCAAAAATCAAGGGTTAAAAAAGAGAGAGAGACAAAAACGAACCACTTACTGAAGTAGAAGGGGATGAGAGGGGGCTATCCCCTAGCTTTGGAGGACTGGATACCTGTAGCTCCAAATTGTGTACATGTGGTCTGCCAGGTGCACAAGGTGTGAAGAAGAAAAAGAAAACTGATGGTGTGGAAGTGTTATTTATTGCAAGTATTGCATCATATGTCACTATGTGCTTTTCGTGGAAAGCCCTGGCATTCAGTTGATTCTCACTGCCTCACTTGGTTAGGAGAGGTGAAATATAATTTCTTTTGAGACTGTCTCCGTGAGAGTGAGAATACGTCTTACTGTTTCTCATCCTCTATATCAAATTCTGCCTGGGCTACTTATAATATATACAGTACTGTGCAAAAGGTTTAGGCAGTTGTTAAAAAATGCTGTAAAGTAAGAATGCTTTCAAAAATAGACATGTTAATAGTTTATATTTATCAATTAACAAAATGCAAAGTGAGTGAACAGAAGAAAAATCTACATCAAATCAATATTTGGTGTGACCACCCTTTGCCTTCAAAACAGCATCAATTCTTCTAGGTACACTTGCACAAAGTCAGGGATTTTGTAGGCATATAGTCAGGTGTATGATTAAACAATTATACCAAACAGGTACTAATGATCATCAATTGAATATGTAGGTTGAAACACAATCATTAACCGAAACTGAAATAGCTGTGTAGGAGAAATAAAACTGTGTGATCAACAGCCAAACTCAGCTAACAAGGTGAGGTTGCTGAAGACAGTGTACTGTCAAAAGACATACACCATGGCAAGACTGAGCACAGCAACAAGACAGAAGGTAGTTATACTGCATCAGCAAGGTCTTTCCCAGGCAGACATTTCAAGGCAGACAGGGGTTTCCAGATGTGCTGTCCAAGCTCTTTTGAAGAAGCACAAAGAAACAGGCAACGCTGAGGACCGTAGACACAGTGGTCGGCCAAGGAAACTTACTGCAGCAGATGAAAGACACATCAGGCTTACTTCCCTTCACAATCGGAAGATATCCAGCAGTGCCATCAGCTCAGACCTGGCAGAAACCAGTGGGACCCTGGTACACCCATCTACTGAAGTCTGGAGAACTCTGGTCAGAAGTGGCCTTCATGGAAGACTTGTGACCAAAAAGCCATACCTCCGGCATGGAAACAAGGCCAAGTAACTCAACTATGCACGAAAACACAGGAACTGGGGTCCAGAAAAATGGCAGCAGGGACAAAATTTGACATACTTGGCTGTAGCAGAAGGCAGGCTGAAGAGTGGTACACGAATGAGTGTCTGCAGGCAACAGTGAAGCATGGTGGAGGTTCCTTGCAAGTTTGGGGCTGCATTTCTGCAAATGGAGTTGGGGATTTGGTCAGAATTAATGTTCTCCTCAATGCTGAGAAGTACAGGCAGATACTTAACCATCATGAAATATCATCAGGGAGGCATGTGATTGGCCCCAAATTTATTCTGCAGCATGACAACGACCCCAAGCATACAGCAAAATTCATTAAGAACTATCTTCAGTGTAAATAAGAACAAGGAGTCCTGGAAGTGATGGCATGGCCCCCACAGAGCCCTGATCTCAACATCATCGAGTCTGTCTGGGATTACATGAAGAGAGAGAAGCAACTGCCTAAGTCTACAGAAGAACTGTGGTTGGTTATCCAAGATGTTTGGGCCAACCTATCTGCCAAGTTCCTTCAAAAACTTTGTGCAAGTGTACCTAGAAAAATTGATGAATTGATGCTGTTTTGAAGGCAAAGGGTGGTCACACCAAATATTGATTTGATGTAGATTTTTCTTCTGTTCACTCACTTTGCATTTTGTTAATTGATAAATACAAACTATTAACATGTCTATTTTTGAAAGCATTCTTACTTTACAGCATTTTTTTCATATATATATTTCATACAAATAAATAAATTATATATAATATTATATATAATTTATTTATTTGTAGCTCAGTGGTTAAGAAGTTGGGCTACTGATCGGAAGGGCGTGAGTTCAAATCCCAGCGCTGCCACTGTTGGGCACTTGAGCAAGGCCCTTAACCCTCAACTGCTCCCCGGGTGTCGCAGCAAAAAAAAAAAAATGGCTGCCAGGTATGTCACGGTTTGTAGTGTGTGTGTATTCACTACTCACAACTTCTGATGTGTGTGCACTAACTTGGATGGGTTAAATGCAGAGGACAAATTCCAAGTATGGGTTACCATACATTGGCCTTCACATGTCACTTTATATGCTGACCAGAGGTGGGTAGAGTAGCCAAAACCTTTACTCAAGTACAAGTATAACTACTTATAAAAAATAATTACTCAAGTAACAGTAAAAGTAATAATGTTAATAATTACTTGAGTAAATAAAGTATCAAATGAGAAGACTACTCAAGTAGCAAGTTACTTTGGATCTGACTAAAATGAAGGGAAAATCCTAAATCTCAGACTATGTGGAGAACTGTAAGTCACACCTCTCCTATATTTTGCATGTGTGCTTGTGTCCTGCCTCCGTCGACACACTCGCTTCTCCCCCTCTCCAGGACTGAGCCTGGACTGCACTGCAGCGTATCGTGAGAGACTCATGACCTCATTATACGTGATATAAACTAATTACTAAAAGTACATCAACATTTAACATTTAACAGTAACGGAGGAACACCACCGAATGTAGCGAAGTAAAAGTACATTTCTGTGATTAAAAACAAACTTGAGTAAAAGTATAAGTATGGCCAGTTAAACCTACTCTTAAAAATACATTTTTTTCAAAAAGTTACTCAAGTAAATGTAATAAAGTAAATGTAGCGCATTACTACCCACCTCTGGTGCTGACAAACAATTAAAGTGTATACACTATTAAGTAATAACATTTATTATACTGATTATCCTTTAATCACACTTTATTGGATACCAGCTGCTATGATGAGAAACAGGATTAGCCAATTGGATCATGCATTTTTCCTGTTCCTGTTTGAAAGCTACTCTCCAGATAGCAACCTTATAAGCACAGAGATATGTGAGAGCCAGTGAACTAGCTTGCTGGAGTTTACTGCAAGAGAAATGTAGAGCAGGAGTTATAATATAAGATTATAAGTAATTGTCCTTGTCATTTTAATCATTTTCAGTGGAACATCCACCCGATGTCTGACATCCACCTGAAATGCACAAACATGTCACACTTATCAATTTAATTGCACAGATAAAAAAAGATTAAAAAACAGATTTTATTTTGTATATTTTCTCATCCCATCAAAATTAATTTCTGGTTACAGCACTGCCCGGACAACACACAGAATGCTTCTGACTCGATTTTAGTCACGTGTGTGATTTACATCAAGCACAGCACACAGATGTTGATTTTAAACCACATTTCTGACTGCAGTCAAGCCAGCTGTGGTTATATAGTGGTTTATGGTAACTGCCATTCGAATGGGGAAAAAAGGTTCAACTCATCGGTTCTAGTTAAGCACTGTAAGATGTGAGCTCAAACACTGTGCAATGGCAGCTACTATGCTACAGATCTGTTGTGAATTCTGCAAAGTGTGAACATGTTGAGCAGTAGTGTCCTATGGGCTGTTTCTTTTTAGTATTATTTTGTCCAAGTTCACTCACGCCAAATGAAACAAGGCTGTGGGTCTGATTTGGAAAATGGGCCTTGTGTTTGACACATGTGCTCTATATCTAGCTCAGTTTCTGTACTCTTCTCATTCTTCTGTCTCTCACACTTTTTTTCATCCATTGTATATGTTTATACAGTCTCCATCACTGTTTACATTCATGTTTGTATTGATATTGCATAGACCTGTTTGGAATATACTGATACAGTTTTGTCAGCAATATTACAAAACTTATATAATTGGATTCTAAGCATATGCAAGTTTCAGTACATTGGCCTATTATGTTGTGACTTCAATAGTGTATCCTACAGTTATACTTGAGTAAAATATTTGATGTACTTAAATGTCAAAAGTACTTGGGTATTACAAATAGAGATAAAACAGTAAGAGCTTTGCATACTGTTTTACATCATTGACAGAGAAAACACTCAGTGGTAAGAAATTTGTTAATAGTTAATAATAATAATAATAATAATAATTATTATTATTATTAGTGGTAGTAGTAGTAGTAGTAGTAGTAGTTGTAGTAGTAGTAGTCAAACTCTTTAATTTAGTGTTTAATAATATAGTATATTATATAGTATATATATTTAATAATTTAATTTAGTGTTTAAATATTATTATTATTATTATTATTATTATTATTGTTATTATTGTTATGATTATTATTATTATTATTATTATTATTATTATTAGTGGTAGTAGTAGTAGTAGTAGTAGTAGTAGTCAAACTCTTTAATTTAGTGTTGCATAAATGGTCACTGTATGTATTTTTCATACTGCAGTGACTTTAAATACCCCATTATAGCCATTTAAGCATGTGCACAGTTACTCTAACTGTACCCAATTTAATGAGCTGGAATCACATGTGGCTCACACCATCCACACAGTGTCACGTCGTAATGGACAAAACGTTAGTGATAATGTTAGTGTACTTCAATGGGACTACAATGATATTTCTACTAGCTACTTAGTCTAGTAACTGATTTACTGAGTGAACTGTGTGCTTGCACTATGTACTTTGTTGATTTCAGTGGATTGTGAGGACTGTCACAGGCTAAGGTTGAAGACTGAGTTGTAACCATATTGCCTTAATTTAGTCACTCTGCTACAATCTTTGGTGGAGCTTAGATAAAAACTATGAATCCAGCTTAACCTGGAGGCACTTTCTAGGACATGGCATGGTGTTGGATTTTACACCTTACAGTGGCACTCAAATCAAGTTAAACCTTGAACCCTGAGAAAATTAATGCTAATGTAACAGTGCAGAGCGATAATGTAGATACCCTGGGCAATGTACATTCAGGCAATTACCTGTTATACACATAGCTGGCATGGGCCTTGTATCTACACCATAATTCAATGATGTACACATCAATTATTAAGAGGGATTCCGAATGTCAGTGTTGTAGAATATCAATCTTGCTAACAATAGATACACCATTTAACTAGATATACTGTTATCTATAACAATATATACATATATACTATTTAAACGTAATTTGTCCAAGCAAAGGAGGAAAGAATGTATATTTGATTGTACTAGCAAGATTGCATTGGCTTGTTTTCTTTAGTGATTGGTCTACTCAAAACCACGCTGTCCCTGCTTTTTTTAGATTAGAGGGTTGACATACTCGACTGCAGTGCTGAATCCGGCTCAGACAGCCACTGGATACTGCAGTGTGTGTGTGTGTGTGTGTGTGTGTGTGTGTGTGTGTGTGTGTGTGTGTGTGTGTGTGTGTGTGTGTGTGTGTGTGTGTGTGTGTGTGTGTGTGTATATGTGTGTGTGAGTGAGTGTGTCTTAATGGGTAAACATATTGCAACCACAAAAGCAATTGAATGTTATCTCTCCAGTTTTATGGGTTGTAATGCATTAATGTGAAGAAAACAAACAGCATTGTGTAGTAGCTGATGGTGTAATTGTCTCTAGAGCAGTGACAGAAAGGAATGTTTTGGCAGCACTGTGAACCATAATACCTTCTGGAGCTCTCCTCTAGTTTTTGTGTTACATTGTCTGACATTGTGAATGCACACTGTGTGTAGGGATGGTACAGAGAGAGATTTGTGAATTGTGCTTATGAAAAGCCCTTGTATAAACAGTTAGATCATTCTCCCTATCCTCCTGTAGACTTCAGGGACAGCTTAGAAATGTGAGATGTTTGATGTTTTAAATAGCCTCTGGGTCACTGTCTCTGCAGGTTTTTCACATCACCTGCAGTGAAAGTATAATTGGATAACTCCAGGGATTCCTGTTTGTGGAGGATTCTGACTCATTTGTAATGTTCCTATAGAAATCTTGCAAAACTTATGAGAAAGATGGATTTTTCTCCCCTTCTGTGTGTATATGAGAATGTAGGCTGCAGAAGCTCTAAAAGAAGCTCTGTGTTGTACAAATCTCGATGGACTGGATGTAACTGTGGTGTTACATCCCGCCCAAGAAGAGTTTGGAAATGTTTACATCACTCTTGTTCCCTTAATAACATTTTACCCTAATTTTTCAGCTACACCATTTAAAAAAAACAAAATCTTTATGACACAGTACTGTGCAAAGGTTTTAGGCACCCTATTATTTTTAGTACAAACTTTGTTATAGATTTTTTTTTTATTTTATGACTTCTACATTATCAAGTCAGTACAAAAAAACATTTTAGATTCCCAAACAGTTTTCTAGAACAAAATAAAATGTTTCAGAAAAATGTTTGTATGTCGTTAAAGAAAGCAGCATATTACATAAGAGACATTTTTCAGACAAAAAACACAATGAAGGCTGCTGGGTTTTGCTGCAAAAATAAGAAGCAAGTGCGAAGGTCAAAGTCTCCAGAGGAACTGTGGCTGGTTCTGCAAGATGCTCAATAAAACTTACCAGCAAATTTGCTTATGAAACTGCACAAATTGTACCAGAGACTACTATTTTTAATTTAATTTTTATTTTTTTCATCTCACCAAATATTGGCTTTGTTTCATTTACTACTATTTACTGCTCCTTATGTTATTTTTTTAAAATGTAACATTTAATTTCATTATTTTGAAGGCATCTTTGCCCTACAGCATTTCTTTGCATGTGCCTAAAACTTTTGTACAGTACTGTAAAACCACCTTTTCTTTTCTTTTCTTTTCTTTTCTTTTCTTTTCTTTTCTTTTCTTTTCTTTTCTTCACTGGTTGCATATTGACATTCATATGCTGAAATATTTATATTCTTTTTGATGGTCACCTTTATTTTTTGATCACAGTTTGCTTTTACTTTTGTCTAATGGCTTAATGAGACCTTTCAGTGATGCATTATAGCTTTTATTTAGAAGTAGTGAACATAGAACCCACAAATCTACCATATTTGGGCATGTATCATAGAAGGTCATGTTCGCAAAGTACAATGATCCTCAACATGGGATATCTGTGCTGCATTTCTTTTTCCCAAGTTGAAAAATGCCTTAGGACCTTTGGTTTTACTGTCATGTATTGGCTCTCTAAAATAATTAGTTTGTAATTAGATGTAATTAGATGTAATTAGTTAGATCAGGTGGAGCCAAGACTGAATCAACCCCAGGGCTTTAGTCCACCACTCAACAGTAAACAAACAGAGGAATGAAGTATAAGTGTGTGTGTGTGTGTGTGTGTGTGTGTGTGTGTGTGTGTGTGTGTGTGTGTGAGAAAGAGAGAGAGAGAGAGAGAGAGAGAGAGAGAGAGAGAGAGAGAGAGAGAAAGAAAGAATATGAAACAAGAGGGTGCCATTTTGTTTCCAGTCTGTTCTTGCTTGCAGACATCAAAAGACATACTCAAATTAGCAAGTGCCCATCAATTACTACTGCAGAAACTTATTAAATTTAAATGAGTCCAGAGAAACTCAAGAGTGAGCTCAGCATTCCCACTGTGAACGCACGCATCATCACACTCTCATTTGTATGGCTGAGAGCAAAAGTACAGTACAGTACACACTGTCTACACTGCAGGAGGAACTGAATGCTGTCACATCAAACTTCACATCATGTTTCAGAAAGCTTTTACTGGATAGAGTAATAAGCATAGATGTTAAAGCATTAGTTATACATCGATCGGCCATAACTTTAAAACCACCTGCCTAATATTGTGTAGGTCCCCCTTGTGCCGCCAAAACAGCTCCGACCTGTTGAGGCTCCAGAGGAGACTCCACAAGAGCTCTGAAGTTGTGCTGTGGTATCTGGCACCAAGATGCAGATCCTTTAAGTCCTGTAAGTTGCGAGGTGGGACCTCAAAGGATCAGACTTATATGTCTAGCACATCCCACAGATGCTCGATTGGATTGAGATCTGGGGAATTTGGAGGCCATGTCAACACCTTGAACTCTTTGTCATGTTCCTCAAACCATTCCTGAACCATTTTTGTAGTGTGGCAGGGCACATTATCCTGCTGAAAGAGGCCACTGCCATTAGGGAATACCGTTGCCTTGAAGGGTGTACTTGGTCTGCAACAATGTTTAGGAAGGTGGTAAGTAACATCCACATGAATGCCAGGACCCAAGGTTTCCCAGCAAAACATTGCCCAGAGCATCACACTGCCTCCACCAGCCTGCCGTCTTCCCATTGTGCATCCTTAGAATTTTCTTAGTATTTGGTACGTCCCCTTTTTTGCTTTAATGACAGTGTGCACTCGAGCTGGCCATAAGTTTGTGATTTAGATCAAATCCATCAGAGTGTTGTCTGAACACAAGCATCAATAGAAGAGATTAGACATGAGGAAAATCTGACCTTTCGTGCAATGCAGTTAACATGGTCAATATCACAAATTTGCTTAAATTTATATAGGGACTTATATAGAGCAGAATATTGAATATTAAATATTCAAGATATTGAACATGTACTTTCCTTGTTTTAAATATTTAAAAATTCTAAAACCTTTGGTTTATTTTCAATTTTAAATGAAAAAAATCCCAAATTTTAATTGAAAATTGTAATTATTCTGTCTTCTGGGAAACATATCTAAATATCTTATGTAGCTTCAGAAGGGCAGTACTAAAAAATAAGGTCTTTAAACAAAATAACAATTTACACCCGTCATCCTATTCAAAAGTTTACATCCCCCTGTCTCTTAATGTAGTGTGTTACCTTCTTGAGCATCAGTGAATATTTGCACTTTTGTAATAGTTGTGTATGAGTCCCTCCATTGTCCTCAGTGTGAAAAGATAGATCTCAAAATCATATAGCCACTGCTGGAAAGGGGTCAAATATGCAGAAGATGCTCGAAAAGCAAATAATGTGCAGGAGAGTGGACAGTTTAACCGCTCAGGACAAACAAGGGACTCATGAACAACTATCACAAAACATAAAAACAGTTGTTGATCATCCAGGTAACAACACAATTATTGTGTTTTGTGGATTATATGTAAATGTCTGTTATGTGAAATAGCTTATTCAGGGCAGTACTAAATAAAAAACAAAATACAATTTTTATGAGTCCTCCTATTATTATTATTATTTAAATGATTAACATTTTCCAGATTCTGCAAGGCATATGTAAACCTATGATCTCAAATGTATATTCATATATGTCTATAATCTTACTACACTTATGTCATCAAGGTACCACAAGGTTGGGAATTTAAGAGGGTACCAATTTTTATTTCATTAAACGGATTTGAAATTTTGCCACTAGAACTGGAGCTTTGGTTTCAGTCAGAGTAAGAATGGTTCATTTAGAAAAAGGACATTCAATCGCACAGATAAATCAGCAGCTGGTGTATAGAGTGACCCAGCTGCTGGATAGAAACACCTGATAGTGATGAAGGAGAGCAGGAGCAGCCACATCTGCACTGTCTCTATTGTCAATGACCTTGTTTACACTTGATCATTTCATGTGTCTGCTGCACTCAAGACACAGTTGACGTGTAATCGCTCAAAGCACTTGGTCCGTGACACATTTTAGCAATATTATACAAGTGTAAAGGCATCTGTCTCTCCAAGCTGCATTTAACAACCAAAACTCCTCCTGACACACATGCTCTGCGAATGCTGATTTTGGAACTACATAAAGTTAGTGAGACGACAAATGGCAGTCATTTGGTGCTATTGTATATGAAGAGAGTAAATGCATGTGGTTAAGATCTTATCAGGATACAATACAGATACAGTATGCATGAAATGGTATTTCTGAATGTGTCAGCACGCTGGGCGCAAACCAGTCACTACCCTACTGGATGGGTTACATAAAAACTACACAACAAGGTGCATATAACCCAGTAAAATTACCTAGTAGGTTTAAACCAGCAATGGGATAAAAAAAGAGTGTAAAGGAAAAAAGCGTTTTACCTTTTTATGTGAATGATTCCCCTTTTAATCTGGCTGATACTGATTAACCATGCACAATATAAGGGACATGAAGTGACAAGGTAAAAAGGGCCTGTGCTGATATCAGGTTGTCCTTTAATTATGTTAATTATCTTAATGATATTTAATTTTATGAACAAAGAAATATTCCTCAAGGAACTTCTTATTTATCGCCCTCTCTTCATGCTTCTCCTCATCTGTATCTCCTTGATACAACCTTACACTGCTCCTCTCACAGCCCATATCTTTCTTCCTACTTCTGTTTCACATCTCACTGTGCTCAATCGTTTCCTTATACCACTCTTATTCCCTCTTCTCTCACTCTCACTGCTATCTATCTCAGCTTTAGCTGAGTAAGGAGTGCTTCTTCCAGGCTGTCTGGTCACATTAGCTTGGGCCTGGTGAATAGAGGGAGTACATTGTGCCAGCTGAAAAATGGAGAAGTGGAAAATAGGTTGAGCATCTTCGGTTGTCATATATTTATCAATATAAATGGCATAAATCAACATAAAGTGTTCTAATACAATATGCTCTTAATTAAATAATAAATTAACTTAGCAGATGTTTATGATGCTCTTTCAGTGGTAATCAATAATGCGAGCTTACATCAGCTATCAGATACATTCCATCTCTGAGGAAAGAAAAAAGGATTGATAACAGTAAGTCTATAGGACGTGGTTAAGGGTTTAATCACAGTTACCTCCATGGATACAGCTTTTAAAGCAGATAATTACTATTTAGGAATATTTAGGGCTCATAAGGAGGGGAACATCATTTGTTGATATCAATGATGGTCAAAACCCCAAACAAATACACAACACACAAGCAAAAAGAAAAAAAAAGTGGGGGGGGGGGGGGTATACTCAAAGACCTACTATACATTGAACAATTAGTGATGCTTGTAATTTAATTTAAATCAATCTATCAGTTTTCCCCTCAATTATAGTTTTGCATATTACGTTGTAGTGAATATAGTCACTGTGACACTTAAATGTTGTTGTGAATAACCCAATATTCAAGATCACGCCAGCACAGTCAGGAGCCATTCCAGCATTGGTAATTATTATACTTTCATTGTATCACAGTTATGCAAATGGGGGAAAAAAATGATTATTTTGTTAAAATTAATACACTTAGTAATTCAACAAATTATCTGCCACAAAGAATATACTCTAGCACTTCTTAAGGAAAATAGATTTCAGGCTCACATGAAAATAAAAATATCAACTGTTTATATTACTGCCAGTACAATTTTCTGTTTCTATAGCAATGGGTAGAAAATGCTCAGTGAGATCCACCTGAGTTAATTTTTAGATTGTGAAAACAAAAAAGGCCTAAGCAGTGTCCATCAAGCTCAGACTGTAATATTACATATTAGGCCTCCTTCCTCTTTTGTCATTCTTGTGACAAACAAATTGTTTCACCTAACGCTGAAACAGCAGAGACAGAAAAACTTGCCCCATGTATCTGGAGGCCCATATACACTACCAGTCATAAAGTCAGTTTAGACACACTAGACTGAATATATATTTTTCATTGTCAATTTTTGTTCTAATGCAAATGTGAATAGTGAGGTTACTACTCATATATAAATGTATTTCTGAATCAAAAATCCATTTTTAACTTTCTGCAAGTCATTTTACTTAAAATTAAATTGTTAAATTGTTCCACAAACAGTTAGTTTTCATTTAGAAAACTACTTTTTTATGGTCAAATTCTATATGTTATTTTATAGTGTTAATTTCTTCGTTATTATTCTAAAATAGTAATAAATGAAAACTCACTCTGCCTTCTAGACTATTCACCGTCCCTCAATTGTACTCAGTATGAAAAGATGGATCTCAAAATCATATAGTCACTGCTGGAAAGGGGTCAAATATGCAGAAGATGCTGGAAAAGCAAATAATGTACAGGACAGTGGACCATTTAACTGCTCAGGACAAACAAGTGACTCATGAACAACTATCACAAAATCATAAAAACAGTCATTGATCATTCAGGTAACAACACAGTAAAACACAGTGTAAATTCAGTTATTATTGTGTTTTGTGGACTATATGTAAATATCTGTTATGTGAAATAACTTATTCAGGGCTGTACTAAATAAAAAATGCAATTTTTATGATCCCTCATATATTTTTTTAATGATTAACAATTTCCAGATTCTGCAAGGCACATGATATCAAATGTATATTTATATATGTCTATAATCTTACTACACTTATGTCATCAAGGTCCCACAAGGTTGGGAATTCAAGGGGGTACCAACTTTTATTTCATTAAAAGGATTTGAAATTTTGCCACCAGAACTGAAGCTTTGGCCTCACTCAGAGTAAGAATAGTTCATTTAGAAAGAGGAGATTCAATAGCAAAGATAAATCAGCGGCTGGTTTAAAGAGTGACCCAGCTGCTGGAGAGAAACACCTGATTATTACAGCCTGAGCTCACTCTGCCTTCTGGACTATTGACCGTCATCTCTTGTTATGGATCGAAGGTTTGATGTGTCATCTAATCTGCTGGACAGAATGTCTGTTTGCTGGGCCAAAGCACATAGGGCTTACATCTTTGTTCAGTAATGTGAGCCAAGCAAAGCAGAAATACAAGACTAAAAGCTAAAATCTGTTGTAGAGACATGTCAGCAACTGCAGATTATTTGATTAAAGAAAAGGCAGACAATTCAGACTCAGTGGAGTGAAATGTCATATCAGATGGCCAGGTTGTGTTTGATGTTGCTTTGCTGTACCACACTACCATGGGTTCTAGAGTTATAGTTTGTAGTTTAAATGTTTAAAAATGTCATTCTCAGTGCCGCTATTTTCAACAAGAAGGGTCTTTTTTTGAAAATAGGAGTATATAGCAGTTTAGCAGAGTAATAGCAGTTTCTCCATGGGGATTTTAAAATGTGTTACTGTTAAAACATAATCAGGCAATTAGTTATTTTGTCGGTGCAGAAATAAACACATTTTATTGTTATGTCCCACTTGCTGATTTATTGTCGTAAATGGAAATTAGAGCTATAGCCCAACTGTTTTACATGATTCTGTCCAAGTGGCTGATTACAAAAAAAAAGGCCTAAAAGACTGTTCTACTGTTCAATTCTTTTGCCAGGCCACAAATATGTATATGGATATACTGCATTTCATCTATGTGCGTGCATGTGCCTGTGTGAGTGTGTGTACTGTATGTTTGTATTTCGTAACTGGCTGTGTATGTTTATTTCACATATATTGTTCCTCTACTTTGTGCTTAGTAAATATGACATTTGATATTTTGTATAAAAGCATGTAGACATAGCTTAATTAGCTCTGCTCTCTGGGTAAGTAGGGTGGCAGAAGTGTCTCCCATGCCAATCAGAGAGCATTATTTGCCAGTTGTGGATGTCTCATATATGCAAGAGGAGAGATAGCTCTGATTGCGTGTGATCAGCTGCCCGGTAATGTAGCATGAGAGCAGTATTTATTAGCCCTTACTGTCCCCGGTTAGTAACCGTTGTGTGAAAGGGGAGATCTAGCTCATTAGTGGGAAATGGCAAGGATTAATATATGGATAAAAATATATATATATATTAAATTATTTTTCAAAAATCTTCATTCAATCATCATCTTACTTAGTCCATGCTTACTGTATATATGAGATCTTATTCTAAATTAATGACAAGACCTTATTCAATTCAAGGCTTTCAACCTGTTGTGCTCCTTACACTGCCAAATATCTAAAATAAGTAATCTAAAGTAAGAAAACAGGAACCTAATTTTCAGTACTGTACAGATTATACCATTGTATAAGGACATATTTTTTATATGAGTATGAACATGACGTTTTAAATGTTGTAGGGTTCTTCATTTTATTTTTTTTCCCTCCCCAATTTCCCCCCAATTTGGTCACAACAGCTACCAACCAAGGAGGGTGAAGGCTAACACGTGATTCCTCTGAGAAAGGTGAAGCCAGCCAACTGCATGTTTTTGAAATGTTTCTCATGCCGCATAACACACTTGGAGGAAACTGCTTTTTGCCCTCTTCCTCATACATGAGTTCACACATGTCCACAACTGGCTAGTACTGCTGTGATTGACAGGGGAGTGAGAGTATGCCATCCCTCTCACCCAGAGACCACGGCCAACTTTCTTCCCTTGGCTCCTGGCCATCGATGGCTGTGACATTGTTGGGATTTGAACCAGCTCTGGAATCTCTGAATGCTAGAGCGAATACTTTTCTGCCCTGGTTAATATTTTACAAGCAGAATTTGATCTCTATATCTTAGGGATCAAATCTGAGTAACAGTGTTGTGTATTGTGCTACTGTGTAGCCTGGTAATTGAGGTAGAGATTATAGCATTTAAGTCAATATACTGCATCATCTTTTTCACAGAGATAAGATCACAGGAAAATGGAGAAGAAGCAGAGCATTGTAGCGTGTTTGTGGAAGTCTGATATCCTGCAGTGGATCTTATGTCTTTCGTATTGCTCTTGCATTGACTAGCTCAGCACTTCTGGCTGAATCTTGTTGAATCTCTGAGGAAGTCTGACTAACTGCAGCAAGCCTCCTGCTGTGGAAAAAAACTCATTTAGCCCATTTATAGAGACATTTGAAGAAGACGCTGATGATTATAATGTTTAATTAGGTGTGTGTCTTGTGTACAATATAATCTGTGTTAGCAAATGTTGAGAGGATCATACTAGCATTGGTTCAGTTTCACCAAACCTACAGATATAGTGAAAATGTTAAATGACTAAAATGCTATGAGAAAATAATAATGTGCAGTCTAAGAGGTTTAAATTAAAATGGCTATTCTTTTCTCTTTCAGTTTCTTGCTGGTGTTCTCCTGTTTGGTCCTATCTGTGTTCTCAACCATCAAGGAGTATGAAAAGAGCTCTGAGGATGCCTTGTACATACTGGTATGCAAAGTCATTGAAAAGTCAACATTTTCACTAATACACTGTAGATTGAATTGATTATACACTCACAGGAAACTTTAATAGCAAAAAAAAAAAAAACCTGAGCCTGTTCTTGGCTTACAGGAATGGTAACTGAGGTGGTCTTCTGCTGTTGTAGCCCATATGCCTCAAGGCTTGACAAGATGTTCATTCTGGGATGCTGTTCTGTTCACATTGGTTGTAAAGAGTGGTTATTTCAGTTACTGTAACCTTCCTGGATTTTTTTCAGTACCACTTTTGTAAATTCTAGAGACTGTTATGTGTGAAAATTTCTGAAATACTTAATCCAGCACATCTGGTACCAACAACTATGCCACAGTCAAAGTCACAGAGATCACATTTTCCCCCTTTCTAATGTTTGATGTTGACCTGAAGCTCTTGACCTGCATCTGCACATCTGACACATGATTGGTTGACTCGATAATTGCATGAATGAGCAGGGGTACAGGTGTTCCTATTAATGTTGCCAGTGAGTGTATGTTATGTGATCTGTTATGAATTACAGCTATGTTACCTGATGGTGCTTGTCTTCCTGTGTGTGTAAAGGAAATCGTAACGATAGTGGTGTTTGGAGTTGAATACATTGTAAGAATTTGGTCAGCGGGATGTTGCTGTCGATACCGAGGATGGAGAGGCAGGCTAAAATTTGCTCGAAAACCTTTTTGTGTCATAGGTAAGCAAATAAATTATTATATAAAAACTATATATTAATATGGTGTTTATTGCAATAAAGGTAATGAAACATGGTTTGAGGTTCAATAAATTTTTAAATTATGAATTTACTTGTTTAAGTGGTAATATTGTTTAAATATGTATTTCTAAGTTGTAGTCCATTTCAACTGGCTTTCCACAAATAAATATAACCAACATAAAACTGCATTAATTGCTTCAGTATTTGAACATGATTTGTTGATGTCCTGTAGCTTTAAACCAGCACACAGACACCAAGGCAGGCAATCCAAAATTACTGTTTCTTACTATTTTCAGAGCAGTTCACACCAAGAATTCCTGAGTGACCCATAATCACTTCTGGTTTTCCGTATACCACAGACATCATGGTGCTAATAGCCTCCATCTCAGTGTTGGCAGCCGGCACACAGGGCAATGTGTTTGCCACCTCAGCCATCAGAAGTCTCCGCTTCCTCCAGATCCTCCGCATGATTCGCATGGACCGCCGTGGAGGAACCTGGAAACTGCTGGGGTCTGTTGTCTATGCTCACAGCAAGGTAATCAACAGCACTGAACATGAGTCATAACCTGTGTCCCCATCACCACAGAAACTGAAAACTGTTCTCAGAGAATGGTTGCTCATTCAAAATTGGTTAAGCTGTGTCAAGTAAGGATGGTACATTGGTGCAGCAGGTAACATTTCTGCCTCATAATTTTAGGGTCCCCGGTTCAATCCTGAGCTCAGGTTACTATCTATGTGGAGATTCTGTGTGAGATCTAGTGGAAAAACCATATACGCATAAACACAGTGTTCCCAGGATTAATTCCAGATCCACCTGACCAAGATAAAGTGGTTAATGATGATGAATGAATGAATGCTTCAAATAGACTTAGAAAAAAGACTTTCAAGGTGTCCACTACATGCATAGCAATTCTGCAGGGTTGATCTAGCTTTTGTTGTCCAAGTTAGACGTCTAGCATTCATCAATAAATGTGGCCAAGACCGTCCTACTTTTACAGATAAGTTCATTTGACTGACATAGCAGATGACCAACTGTAGACCTCTAAAGCCCTTCTGCAAATATGCAAGAGTATCTTGTTTACTCACCACTAACAGTTTCACACAAAACTCATTAATAAAGCATGGAAGGGCAGAGATCAAATCAGACTGCAGCGATCAACAATCTGAAGCTTGTGGCCAGGCAAGGTCAATGGTCTGGAGCATATCAGACTGAATCTAATTTAGCACTTACAGTGTTCCTGAGTTAAGAGTGAATTCACTGTGTTAGGCAGTGTTAGGTAAGTAACGCCAAAAATGAATTGTAACTGTAATAAGATTACTTTAGTAATTACTCTGTCTAAAAAAATAATCACAAACTAATTACTTATTAATTACTTCATACATTAAATTGCCATCAAAATAAGTTTTTTCAAATAATGTTTTGCTGTTGGTGAATTCGCCTCAAGTTTAACATGGCAATGTTGGCATGACAAGTGTTTTAATAAATTACTGCGGCTACTCAGAGAGGTTGATAATTTGTATTTTTCCCCAGGACATAACTTACATTTTACAGTGATGTTCCCATCTGAACGTGTCATAAATTGGAAGTAATGGGAATATTTCCACTTAGCAAAGCAGCCAATCGTTACTTCTGACATCCTTTCTCAAGCACACGCGATCTCTCAAAGCATGCAGGTGTGTCAAATTTGTCATCAAATTTAAAGGCAGCACAATCATTGGACTTTGGATTTCTTTTTAAATAATAATTTGCTTATTTGTTGTTTAATATTATTGAAATTCTATATGTAATGAAAGTTTTGCATTTTATTTAAAAAGTAACTGTAATTAAATTACTGAAAAAGAAAGAGTAATCCCTTACATTACTTTTTACATGGAAATGGAATCTAGTTACAATAACATGTTACTTTGTAACGCATTACACCCAACACTGGTGTTAAGTCACATGTCAAATTTGTACTTATGTGTTATTGTAACTTTTGAAGTCTGTATTAGTGGATTTGGATGATCGTGTAAATGTATGTACATAACATTTTCCAAGGATGGTCTTTTAGATAGCAACTGAAAGGCAAAGGGTGTGTCTCAACCAGCTCCCTAGTTCAGTAGTTAGGCCACTGATCAGGGAGGCAGCCATTTTAAGGGCTGTGTCAATTGCAAAATCCTTCCAGTGCACTGGAACGTTGGCTTCTTAAAAAAAATCCTACATTACACCTTGCTCGATGCTCACTATGTTCCCTTACTGGAAATGACGTCATGTTTTCTGAAAAAAATGGGGGGGGGGAATCAGTTATCAGTGTCCCAATGTGTAGTGAGCTAGGGTCCTTACCAGTGCCCAAACTCGTGTACACGATATATTGATTCACTACCTACTGAACTAGGGAGCTGGTTGAGATACCCAAAGTATCAAGGAAATAAATCACCTAACCTTCAAAAAATGTTTCCTACCTTCCTACCTTTTTTACTTTAGACTGTAGTTTAAATTGAACTACTACTGGTAACAAACATTAATAAATTAAATGTTTTAAGGATATTTTCAGTACAAAAGGATTCTATAACAGGATTAAAACCTGGGTGACAATGTTTCACCAACAAGAACAAAGAAGTATTGAATAAGATTGGAAGAGTAAGCTATAAGAGCAAGCTAAACTGCCATGATGGCCTATAACACCTTTAACCAGTTTTACCCATCTTAATGACATTTTTATATAAATATATTTATATGGATGTTCACATTGAAAAGGGTGTTTTTCCTTAACTATAGTTTAATGTGAAGAATTGTGCACATGCTGCTAACACAGAAACATTAAGTTATTTTATCATGTAATATCATGTAGTACCCAACCTGGTTTTCATGAAAAGGTTTTAAAAAAATTATGAAAATCTACATTTCCATATTCTAGTCTCTTCTTCAAGACTCAGGTTTCTCCTCTAAAATCTTCTTCACTAAAACACTGAATTACTAAACTACCAAATTGGAACCCCATTTTGTAACTTTGTACAACTACTCCAACATGTGGGAGAACTGATCCAGCTGGAGGCATTATATTAAATTATCTGCCATTTCCTTCCTGATAATGAAGTGGATCTTGATTGGGTCCCAAGATTGCTGGCTTCTTTTTAACAAAGTATGGCTCCTTTATGCCATGGTGCAGAGGCGATGGAGTTGCCCACACTCTAGTGAAATATCCTGATTAAATGTCCTTTAGAATGGATTGGGGGCATGACTGAGAATATTGGAGCCATGCTTAGCTTGCCTTCAATTAGGTTTGGTATTCTGCACCCTATTTATCAAGCTGTATGAAAGCTAGTTAAAAAAAAATGCTGGTATAAGGAACATGAGGATGGGTAAGTTTTCACCTGGGGGACTGTCAAAATCATGATGCTGTCAAAATGTCTGCAGAAAATACACATTACATCTTATCAAGAATGCATCTTGCAAGATTCCAAGGATCTGATTAACTACTCTGCTGATGTCATACTAATATAATTGAAGTTTTAAATTAAACTAGATACAGTAAGCAGACCCTCCATTCCAAAATGGTTCCTGATATTGCTCCCATCTATGGATGTGTGCTAGTCCTTTCTTTTCCCTAATGAAAGCTAGCTGCAGGCAAAATGCCAGTATGATTTCTACTCTTTAAATGCACTCATGTTTTTTGGTCTTCTATATTCAAGCCACATGCATAAAGGTGCTTCATGTATCAGAGAGGTCTCTGGGGGAGAGGTGACATGTCCTCATAAATTTAAATTTGATTGTCTACCAGTTGATATAGTGAGAAGGCCAACAATCAGAATTAAGCATGTAAAGCTAGTAGCAAGCTAGCAGTTTATCCCTAAAAAGCCTGACCAAGAGAACATGTATCTACAGTACTGTGCAAAAGTTTTAGGCACCCTATTTTTTTTTTGTACAAAGTACTAAAAAAGTACTTTAGCATTTTTTTATTTTATGACTTGATGAAAAACACAATGAAGGCTGCTGGGTTTTGCTGCAAAAATAAGAAGCAATAATAAATAAGAAGTAAAAAATAAAAAGTCTCCAGAAGAACTGTGGCTGGTTCTGCAAGATGCTGAATAAAGCTTACCAACTAATTTCCTTATAAAACTGCACAAATTATACCGGAGACTACTATTTTTATTTTTATTTTTATTTTTATTTTTTGTCACACCAAATATTGAATTTCATTTACTACTGTTTACTGCTCTTTATGATATTTTTTTCTTTAAGGTATCTTTGCTCTACAGCATTTCTTTGCATGTGCCTAAGACTTTTGCACAGTACTGCATATCCACAGATAATATTATTAGCATGCTATTTGAGTCATTTCTAATATAGGGAATTTATTTCGTATGTAGGCCTATAGTAGCATTTAAGATCAAGGTTTGCAGATTAGACCAAGCCTTAAATAATAAAATTACAATACTCTTCAACAAAACATTTACTGATTTTCAACCCTCAATATACTGTACAGTTATATAATTTTTATACAGTTATTATATTTAGGGCAATTTCTCATGCTCTCAAAAGCAATTCTTGGTTACATTCTTGCAATGAAAGTGGCCACTCTCCCTCACTGTATCTAAACCCATTTTTATTTACACACACATTTGCACTCTATTTTTAGATCAGGACATTTTGAGCACTGGCTCTTCTGCGTTGACTCCTCAGCTCGTTCAAAAACCGGAGCCTGCATGCAGTGTCCAGAAGCTGCAATCTTGTTCATGCAACAGTCTTGCTATTTTAAAATAACCAATACACATAATAAATAACCAACCCCCTGGAGGTCTGCTGGAATATGATACTGTAATATGAATGAGTCTTATGATATCCCTTTGCCAGTGAACCTTTCTTTAATGATGTGAGAACCAGAACTGTTTTGATGAACAGATATTCAAAACTACACATTTGAGTGTTATGCAAATAAATTACTTTGCCTTGTCTGTGTTTAAAAAAAAAAAAAAAATCGATAAATGCTCTTGTATTAAAAACTATGGAAATGTCCTTTTACATGATGGACAGTGTATTGGAATTCTTGGATTTTAACAATTAAATCCATACCACCTAATGGCATAAATGAAGACTAATGAAATGTAACTGTTTTTGACTATGCATTAGGGCTGTCAAATGATTTAACCAATTAATCATGATTTTTCACATTCACATAAGTCATGATTTATGTAGGTAATCATGCTCAGCTAGTTCTGCAGTGTTTGTATTTTGAAGCTTTGTGTTTAAAGTGCAATCTTTGGCTTTAGATCATCGCCAGAGTGATAGAACAATGTGTGTGTTCAGAGCAGAGCAACATAGTGCACCTTATGATTCATTATGGTCTGAATATACAGAATGAATGCACTTTCCAGTTTTCTCTAATATAATGGGTTGTAATCCTAGGGAAAATATGGTACTCATTGATGTGCAGTAGTCTTGGGTTAATGGACTATTTACAGCTCCATAAATAAATCAGATGAGATTGTGTGCAAGCAGCTAGCCTAATACCTAATGGTATTAATAATATTAAAGGATACTGTTGTTAAAATGCATTATGTTAATATGTTATTAACATATTAACACCCATACTATGAATATATTGTTTCTTATGACAATAATTAGACATTTTCTTAGTGTGTAACACTTATATCACTTATATCACTTGAATTTTGTTGCTGTGATTTAAGTGCTTATTATACCTAAGTAGCTGAAAGATTTATGATCTTGTTCTGGATGATTTCAAGGAACACTATCATTATACTTTATCCTTATCATTAGTTACATTATCAGTATTTTTTTTATTTTCAGATTTAATCCCCATTTGCTGTTATAATAACTTTCACTCATCTGGAAAGGCTTTCTACTAGATTTTTGAGCATGGCTTTGGCACAAGAGCATTAGTGAGGTCAGGCACTGATGTCAGGTAGGGAGGCCTGATGTGCAGTCAGCATTTTAATTTATCCCAAAGGTGTTCAGTGGGGTTCAGGAGTTCTCCCACTCCAACCTTGGCAAACCATGTCTTCATAGACCTTGCTTTGTTCATAGGGGCATTGTCATGCTGGAACATGTTTGAGCCTCTTAGTTCCAGTGAAGGGAAATGGTAATGCTATAGCATACAAAGACATTCTATACACCTGCATGCTTCCAATTTTGTGGCAACAGTTTGGGAAAGAACCACATATGGGTGTAATGGTCAGGGGTCCAGAAACTTTTTGCCATATCTAAGATAGTGTTGCCACCTCATAACTCTACAGTTCTCGGTTTGTCCTGAGCTTGGGTTATTGTCTGTGTGGAGTTTTTCTGTATGTTCTCCCTGTGTCTGTTTGGGTTTCCAGCAGGTTCACTGATTTCCTCCAACCATCCAAAAACATGCCTTTGGTGGATTGGCGATGGGAAATTGCCCCTAAGTCTGTATGAGTTTTTGAATGTTTGTGTGCATGGTGCCCTGTGATGAACTGGAGTCCCATTCAGGGTGTATTCCTGAAGATGAATGAATGTATCTGATTTTGAAGCAATGTCAATAAAATCTTTTTTGGCACAGTTGCTTTTCTCCTCTGTCTGTCCTAGAAACTCAGTATGCCAGATTGATGTGGGGAACCCCAAATTCTAATCTACAGTACTAACCTTCAGCAACCTTCTAGCTACCTTGTCACTCTCACTTGTGCCAGCTGGATGTCAGGCAACAAGGCTATGGCAGCTTAGCACAATTTCAAGGACTATATCATGAGCCTGTAACAGGTTATGGCATAGGCAGTTTCATCTGTGCTTACAGGATGGCGCTGTGCATTTGTCACTTACCCAGCTCTGAACTGTCCGCTCTCTAATGTGCTGAGACAAGCACAAATTCAATGGCTCCTTCAAGGTCAAAGTCCCAATTACTGACAGATATAGAGCACTAACAGCACATTCCTCACTATAATATGGGTTTTGATGTCTTTGGAGGCCTCATTTTGTCTCTCTGCTCAAATACTGTGCATCCGTAGCACTCAGAGGGAATTAGTGTGCAGTACTGAAGAAGAAAAGAGAATGTGTTGTATACTGTGCTGCTGTTCCTCAGTGGGAGCTGTAATTGTCAATTAAAACAGGGAGACTATGTACCAGTGTGTATCAGTGTGGTGGGCATCCTTACAAAACCTCATAGTTATTATACTGCATATACTGTAGTGTGCATTACTGTAATGTGATTACCACTTTGATATCCATCAAAAATAATTACCATCATGCAAAAAAAAAATATGATGAGAACATTTTTGCCAGATTTTTGTACAAGACATGAATTAAATATGATTCAAAATCTCAGCAAGTCCCTGCAGTGTACTTCAGTTATAAAGGTATTATAAAATTTCAGCATAGTACTAATTACATAATTACATATAACTCCTGTGCAAGTTCCTACCAAAGGCTACAGCCCTTATTGATCGTGTGGGTGTTGTCATGCTTTTCTCCAGACTTTCTTTAATGCCTTTGATTTCACCTCAGGCTATGTGTCCAGTTTTCTTTTAGGGAGAGTAGGTTAGAAAATTGCATTATATTAACTTTGTGAGAGGCTCTGGGCTCAAATTAGATTGATTTTACTGTAGTGCATTAATAATACATTAGAAAATGAAGCACAAGCTCATTATTCAGTAATAAACTTGATCTGCTCATCAGTTGGTTTTAGTTTTGGGCCTGAGCTGTGTAGACTCTGAGGACTGTGGTTTTCTGTCTTTTTTGTGTCATAGAGGACACATGACATCTAATGGATGTTTGCTTGGTTAACTAGATTTCTAGAATTATGGAACTAAAATGTTGTCCAAAACAGTATCATACATTAATAACTTCCACCTTCATTTGGATAAACACAGTTGCTTTGTGTTGTGGTAGGTTTATTTACATTTACATCATTTATTCATTTAGCAGATGCTTTTATCCAAAGCGACTTACAAATGAGGGAATTTAAATAGAAAATTTATTTAAATGTGAAGAAATGTGTTCAATTAAAAAGTTACATTAAAATAGTGCTGTCATAAATGATCTAAGAGTACAAAGAAAGTTGACTATATGCTTTTTTTTTTTTTAAAAATTGCAAATTATATGCATGCATGTTTCTTTGAATTTATGCTTGTTTGAGTACTTAATGTATGCGTGTGTTTGTGTTGTGTTTGCCCTTGGCAGGAGTTGATCACAGCTTGGTACATTGGCTTCTTGTGTCTGATCCTGGCCTCTTTCCTTGTGTATCTGGCTGAGAAGGAGGACAACGAGATGTTTGCGACTTATGCTGATGCTCTGTGGTGGGGTCTGGTAAGCAACATTGGATTCATGTTTGGTAGTGGTAGATAATGATTTTTCCTCATTTTATTTCCTGCTATTTATGGGCTTAAGGTCAGAATCGCTCATAACTGGGTCATATCTCTGGGTTTTTTTGTTTGTTTGTTTGCTTTTTTTTTTTTTGCAATCTCCACCCTGTGCTTGCAATTCTTGTGCAACTGTCTGAGCAGTGCATAATTCCAACAATTTGTTTGAGCTCTGAATACCAATTTGCACAATTTCAGTATTAACATCTCACCACGCTCACCATGCTGGTCCAAAATGCTGATCCTGCTGCCTATTGAAGAAAGTCACTCAAGTACTCATGCTGTTCTAATACTGTTATCTTTCGCACAAACTTTGTATCCATATCGGTACTTTGCATCCGCAGTGCCCATGCTGTTATACTCTGACATAAACAATATGCCATATGTCTGATTCATCAACAAAGCCTACCGTGGCGAGAATGGCAATTAGTCAAACACTAGAATTATTGTCAACCAAGGTGTGCATCAGTGCACACTCAAATGATGCCACAGATTTAACAATAACAAAATTATCAAAAAACAAATAGAGTCAAAGAAGTAACGAAATGGAAAGGCAGATGAACATGAGGTAGTGGGCACTTTTTTATCCAGACTGTAAGGAAGTAGAACTGCTCTTCTGGTCCTTAATTATAACCTTTATTTCTCCAAATGACATATAGTAGTGACTCCTGTAATTGTTCAAATCATATATAAATACATTTTAATGTGTTTTTAGATCACACTGACCACAATAGGGTATGGAGATAAGTATCCAATAACGTGGAATGGACGTCTTCTTGCAGCAACATTCACCCTCATCGGAGTGTCCTTCTTTGCCTTGCCTGCTGTAAGTTTCTAGAAAGCCTGGTCCCCCCGCCCCCCGCCCCTCAAAAATACAGACACTGCAGTCCTTTTATTTGCAGTGGGCAAATATGCCCTGTGTTTAAACTCCTGTTCTAAGCATACACTCCTATATACTTTCTAGGGAATCTTGGGCTCTGGCTTTGCCTTGAAGGTCCAGGAGCAGCATCGGCAAAAACATTTTGAAAAACGACGGAATCCAGCTGCAGGGCTCATTCAGGTAAATCACACTTTATATCCACATTATATTATATATACAATATTCTCAAGGACACCATGTCCAAATAATTGTAATTTGATTTGAGGAAATTACAATCTAGTTGGCAGATTGATGCTTTAAGTTCTTTATTTATGCTTTTGGTTATTGGCTATTAGATTTCCTGTACAGAAATGTGTACATTCTTACAAATACTTACATACATCTGCTAGTGTGTTAAGGGGTACCTTACTTATTTATGCTCTGTGGTTGGGTTGTCACCCTCTTTAACCTTAGAGATGATCTTTTGTATCTTGTATCTGATCTTACACATGCATATCTTACATATGTACATTTTGGCCTTTTTGTTGTCACCAGAAGAATTTTTCAATTTTAAACACTATTCAGTTAAATTCAGTTGTATTTATACAGTGCTTTTAGCAATGGACATTGCCACAAAGCAGCTTTACAGAAATACAGATATACTGTAGATTTCCCTATAACCTCTAAAACTCTAGGCTACAGGAAAGTTATAATTCAGAAGGATGAGAAGATGGAGAAAGTCCTAAGGCAAACATCTATGGCATCAGCCATCAGAGAATTTGATCAGATATTTTACCAAGTGATATTGATATAGCATAACCTGTGTGCTAAATAAGTAAATATGTGTTAACAATTCTATGGCAGTTGAAACCAGTGCACAATTTCCCCAGTTTTTCTCTATGGAAATAAGGATGCATCAATCATTCAGTCCTTTGTGGGCTGCATTCTAGGTTCAACACTGTAATTTAAAATGTCACTTGCCTCCTAATTCCTGTGGAGTCCCAAGCTGCTGTCAATCACTTCACAGATGATTACAGAAGCTGTCGGTGTTCAAGGCTGGCTGAAGTTACAATTTCTCATTACTGATGACATTCTTTGCTAGATCGATATTTCACTGAGTGGTTGTCCAGTATTAGAATTTAATGTAACCAAGATGAACTGATTAGAAAACATTTGGTTAATTTTCATAGTAATAATAATTCTTTACATTTATATAGCTCTTTTCTAAGCACTCTACGTTGTATGGGGGGAAATCTCCTCAACCACCACCAGTGTGTAGCATCCACCTGGATGATGCAACAGAAGCCATAACCATAGAATGCCCACCACCTATTGGTGGAGAGGAGAAGGGAGTGTTATAGCTCATTCAGGGATGTAGATTATTAGGTGGCCAATTTCACCAGGGCTATACCCCTACTCTTTATGAGAAGTGTCCTGGGATTTTTAATGACCAAGGAGAGTCAGGACCTCCATTTAACATCTCAAAGATGGCCATGGTTTTACAGTATAGCATCCCTGTCACTATACTGTGGCATTAGGACCCACACAGACCACAAGGACAGCCCCACCTGCTGGCCTCCGTAATCCCACTTCGAGCAACAATCTTAGTTTTCCCCAGGAGGTCTCTCATCCAGGTACTGGCCATACTCAATCCTGCTTAGCTTCTGTGGGAAACCAGGCAAGAGCTACAGGGTGATATGGCTCTGGAACAATGTAAAATGGGTGATTGTAAAACATTAGTGATAGTCATTTGGTTTGATAAATTCATGGAATTGTTTACGCGTTCTTCCATTAGTCATTTATCATCGTTACCACTAGCATAAAACTATCATTAAAACTACATGCAGGGCCATGCATTTAGGTGGAAGTAACAAAATATTGTTTGTTTTGTTTTTTTGTTTGTTTTTAAAGGAGGGGCAAAGCCTGCATACCAAATAAAATGTGTTACTTCCACCCTAATACATGACCACCCTGCATGTTAATGGTAGTTTTTTCGAATAAACAATGAATGACAGAAAGCGGTGCAAAATGATAACAGTGGCTTATCTGAACTATTTTAATCAAATCATCTTTAAATTAATCAGTTCAAATAAGTGCTTATGCTTGATTTTTAAAATGTCTTTTGCAATTTAGCATTTTTTCCAGTTTTTCCCCCCAACCATTTCAGTCATAAGCATGGTAGTGATGTGTAAACTACAACCCCAATACCGAAAAAGTTGGGACAGTATGGAATATGCAAAAAAACAAACAAAAAGAGTAATTTGAAAATTCACTTCACCCTGTACTTTATTGAACCACATTATTAACACATTATTTGATGTTTTACTTTGTGAATTTAAATTATTTTGGACCTGACGATGATAACAGCTTGGATGGTCCTTTCCCTCTTTGGCCCGGAGAACACGACGACTGTTTTGTCCAAAAACTATTTGAAACGTGAGACCACAAAACACGATTCCACTGTGCTACTGTCCATCTCAGATGAAATGGAGCCCAGAGAAATCGGCGGCGCTTCTGGACAGTGATGATGTATGGCTTCTGCTTTGCATAGTAAAGCCTTAACTTGCAACTGTGAATGCAGTGGCGAATGGTGTTGACTGACAAAGGTTTACCAAAGTATTCCCGAACCCATGTCAGGATATCCATTACAGATTCATGAAGGTTTTTAAGACAGTGACGTGTCTGTTTGGAGGCTCCTTATATACTATGATTAGACGATTGCCTCACTTGTTTCACATCACCTTCTTATTTCAACTTGTCACATCGCTATTAGTCCTAAATTGCCCCTTCCTAACTTTTTTGGAACGTGTTGCATGCATCAATTTCAAAATAAATGTTTTAATCTTCAAAAAAAACTATGCAGCTGATTAGGTAAAACATCAAATACCTTACATTTTTGTTTAAATACAAGTCAAAGTACATTGACAAATCACTCCTCTTTGTTTTTATTAGCATTTACCATACTGTCCCAACTTTTTCAAAATTGGGGTTGTTTTTTTTTTTTTTGTGGCAGCTTTGAAAAGCAGAGGATTTACTTAAACATGTAGCATGTACTGTATAGTAAAGACATCTGAGCTGTTCAACATCATATCATAGGAAATCAATAGACAAGCCTTAGTTTTTTGCACCCACTTGAGTTTTCCTAATCATTTTAATAATTAAAGTTTGTTTTATTGTTATATAACTACCCAAAATCATTTTGTGTACTTTATTTTATTCACGTTATTTTAGTTGATCTATTTAATATAAATGATTTATCTCTTAATTACATTAGGCAGCACAGTGCTTGTGCGAGTTATGTGCTTCTGTCTGATATGACTTTTCAGGCAGCCTGGAGAGTGTATGCTACCAATCTCTCTCGCACAGACCTGCAGTCAACCTGGGACTACTATGAGAGAACTGTGTCAGTGCCTATGTACAGGTATGAGGCTTGATAGAATTTCTCTCTGTCTATCCTCTTTATTCCAGAATCTCAGCTCCAGTCCATCTGCTATAAAGACACACATTTCCCTCTCTCTCTCTCTCTCTCTCTCTCTCTCTCTCTCTCTCTCTCTCTCTCTCCCTCTCTCTCTCTCCCTCTCTCTTGTTCATGCACCCCCTCTCTGTCCTGGTTTAATTCCCAATATGTTTCTCCTTTGTGTCAGATGAGAACAATGTGCTAGTTGCATTGATCCAGACTGTGACCTTATTTTGGAGGTGGTTTGGTTGGGAGGAGGAAAAATCTGCCACAGAATCTCATAGCTACTATGACTGGGGATTTTGTAGTATAACAGAATGAGGATTGGGGATCCACGTTCCAAAAAGCTTTGTGAGACTAAGGACCAGTATGGCTGCAGGCTTTCATTCCAGCCAAATAGGTGGCAAGTGGAATAAGATGTGGCTTGGTTGGAATGAAAGCCTGCAGCCACACTAGCCCTTTGTGGATAAGATTGAAGTCCCCTGCTTTAATGGTTTGTTCAAAGTAGCAAGTATTCCCCTGGGAAATAGATTCTTGAGTCAAAAAATGTATGAATTACTGGCAGCTGCCATTGCCAATATCACTATGGTCTCAGCCTGCCAGTCTACTAGTCATCTATTCCTCCTATTTGAAAGTTTTCACTGGGGGTCAGATTCATTTATTGGAAAATTTTCAACAGGGAATCAGATTTATTTATTGGAAAGTACAAAGGTCAGCAGTAAAGCTTATGTAAGAATGTCCAAAAGGCAAATAAGTAAAGCATGCTAGAGTTCTTCCATTGTAGCATGATTTCTTGATCTTCCTCTCTCAACCTCAATATTATAACTGGAAGATTGGAAAGATAAGTTAGCAAGCACACTTTCTGACTCTAGTGATGCTACTTATACACACTTTGTGAAAATGTAGTTAGAGAAATATACATTGTAATCTTATATAGTGCCTGTTATCTCAATGCATTGCAATATGAACCCTGCAACAGAATTTCCAAAATGTCAACATTCTAAATTTGAAACTCTATAAATATATATTTTTTAACACAATAGATGCAAAATCGGTTGTAGATTCCTGTGCAATGCATAAAATTGACCATCAGAATGGGGGAAAATGTGTTCTCAGTGATTTTGACATGATTTGGTATGATTGTTGGTGCCAGACGGGCTGGTTTGAGTATTTCTGTAACTGCTGATCTCCTGGGATTTTCACGCACAACAGTCTTTAGAGTTTACTCAGAATGGTGCAATAAAGAAAGTACATCTAGTGACTGGAAGTTCTGTAGACAGAAACGCCTTGTTGATGAGAGAGATCAATGGAGAATGGTCAGACTGGTTCTAGTTGACAGAAAGGCTACAGTAACTCAGATAACCACTCTGTACAATTGTGCTGAGCAGAAAAGCAGCTCAGAATGCACAACACATCAAACCTTGAGACGAATGGGCTAGAAAGCCAGAAGTCCACGTTAGGTTCCAATTCTGTCAGCCAAGAACAGAAAGCTGAGGCTGCAGTGGGCACAGGCTCACCAAAACTGGACAGTTGAAGACTGGAAAAACGTAGCCTGGTCTGATAAATCTCGATTTCTGCTGAGGCACACAGATGGTAGGGTCAGAATTTGCTGCCAACAGCATGAATCCATGGACCCAACCTGCCTTGTGTCAACAGTCCACAAGGCAGCCAGCCACTCTTCACCTGATTGTTCCAGCTTTCAGTGCAGTGACTTCTGGCTCTACTCGTGTTTTCTTTCATGTCAGTACTCCACTTTATTTCCCTTGTTGTATTTCCCTGTGCTCACCGTGTTTGTCACTCGTGTTCCAGGTCCACTACTCACGTTTCCTGTTGTGCACTCCCGGCTCACTTCTTGCTATGCTCAGCCCCACCTCACCTTCCCTGTGGCTCTCTAGCTCAGCACTCAGCTCTGATGTTGCTGACCCAAGTTCTAGCCATGCATCAGCTGTGCATCTGACCCTCACACTGCAGACCTGAGTTCAAATCCTGACCTTGGCCACTCTGTTCCATTTACCTTCCTTACACACCCCAGCTCCCTTTATCATTAAATAAAGCCCATTTAGTTCCTAACAGTTCATTGTAGAGGTGGATGCTTCTGACTCCGATCCGGCCCTGACCAGAAAATTCATCTTTGTGCCTTTTTCTCTCGCTGCCTCTCCCTAGCCGAACACAACTACGACATGGGGAATCGTGATTTGCTAGCCATCAAGTTATCCTTGGAGGAATGGAGGCACTAGCTTGATGGGGCTGAGCAACCCTTTATTGTCTGGACTGACCATAAGAACTTGGCCTACATCCAGACCGGCCCTGATCTTCGGGCGGTCCAACTTCATGATCACCTACTGCCCCGGTTCCAAGAATGCTAAGCCTGATGCCCTCTCTTGTCAGTTCTCCTCTGAAGAAGAGGACACCTCAGACCCCGACACAATCATCTCTCCGGTCTGCGTGGTGGGGGCAGTCACATGGGAGATTGAGTCCATAGTCCGGACACCACAACGCACCCAACCCGACCCAGGTAATGGGTATCGTGGTCTTCTGTTTGTCCCCAACTCTGTGCATTCCCAGGTCCTCCAGTGGATTCACTGTTCCCAGTTTGCCTGTCACCCCAGCTCCAGTCGCACCCTAGGCTTATTGAAACAGCACTTCTGGTGGCCTACGATGGACGCTGACACCTGAGCCTTTGTCGCTGCCTGCTCCGGATGCACCCGTAATAAGGCCCTACACCGCCTGCCTGCCAGCCTGCTACAACCCCTGCCTATTCCCAGTTGCCCCTGGTCACACATTGCCTTGGACTTCGTCACCAGTCTACCCCCTTCCCAAGGTAACACAATCATCTTCACCATAGTAGACTGGTTCTCGAAAACAGTACCCTTCGTGGCCCTTCCCAAGCTCCCTACCACCCAAGAAACTGCAGACCTCATCAGCCACATCTTCCAGCTGCATGGCATCCCACAAGACATCTTTGATTGCGGACCTCAGTTCATTTCCCAAGTCTGGAGGGCATTATGTAATGCTCTTGGGCCCATAGTCAGCCTATCCTCTGGGTTCCACCCCCAGACCAATGGCCAGGCAGAGCGGGTCAAGCAGAAACTGGAAGCAGCGCTGCAGTGTGTCACTGCTAACAACCCCACCACCTGGAGCTCCCAGCTACCCTGGATTGAGTACGCCCACAACTCACTAACCAGCAGCTCCACTGGCATGTCCCCCTTTGAGTGCTCCCTGGGCTATCAGCCTCCCTTGTTCCTAGTACAGGAAGGTGATATTGCTGTTCCCTTCATGCAGGCTCACCTCCGTTGTTGCTACAGGGTGTTGAAAGAGGCTTGCTCCACCCTACTCTGCTCCACCGAGCGCAAGTGTCGCCTGGCTGACCATTGTCACGTTCCAGCTCCCAACTACCAGCCGGGTCAAAAGGTGTGGTTTGCAACCAAAGACATCCCGCTCAAAACAGAGGCCAAGAAACTCTCCCCCCACAAGAGCGGACCTGAGTTCCACAATCCTTTATCCTAGAGCCCTCTCTCATCCGAGAGTTCCACCGGGCCCACCCTGACAAGCCTGGCAGGTCGCCAAGAGGCTCCCATTGAAGGGGGGTACTGTCATGGTCCAGGTCGGAGTCCCATGTATTTCCCTGTTTTCCCCCTTCCCCATGTTTCCAGTATTTTCTCTCCCTCTTGTTTCTGTTTGTGTGTGTGTGTGTCTGTCCCTGGGCATGGTGCTTCACTGCTGGTGCTTCCTGGTTAATTGCTTCACCTGCCTCTCATCTGCTCACCTCATCAGCAGAGCATTTAAACCCTGGTCCTCCAGCTACTTGTTACCAGATTGTTCCGGCTTTCAGTGCAGTAACTTCCGGCTCTACTCGCATTTTCTTTTGTGTTAGTACTCCACGTTATTTCCCTCATTGTATTTTCCCTGTGCTCACCATATTTGTCTCCTCATGTTCCAGATCCACTACTCACGTTTCCTGTTATGCACTCCCGGCTCACTTCCTGCTACACCCAACCCTGCCTCACCTTCCCTGTGGCGCATCAGTTATGCAGGCGATCCTCATGCTGTAGACCAGAGTTTAAATCCTGACCTCAGCCTCTCCATTCCACTTGCCTTCCTTACACACCCCAGCTCCCTTTATCATTAAATGAAACCCATTTAGTTCCCAAAAGTTAATTGTAGAGGTGGACGACTCCGATCCGGCCCTGACCAGAAAATTGTGTTCTGCGTTTGGGTCCCCTTGCCTTCATGGTCTTAACACCATCTTCTAATGGTTACTTCCAGCATGATAATGCACCATGCCACAAAGTAAAAATCATCTAAAACTGATTTCATGAACATGACAATGAGTTCAGTCTTCTTCAGTCACCAGATCTGAATCTAGTAGAACACCTTTGGGATGTGGTAGAACAAGAGATTCACAGCAAGAAAGTGCACCTAAAAAAATCTGCAGGAATTGCTTGATGCAATCATGCCAACACGGACTAGAATCTCAAAGGAATGTTTCCAGTATCTTGTGGAATCCATGTCATGAAAGATTGAGGCTGCTTTGAAGACAAAGGGAGACCCTACCCAGTATTAGTATAGTGTTCCTAATAAAGTGCTCAGTGAGTGTATATCTATCCTGCTCTCTATGGCTCTCACCTTTCTAGCTTTTATATGACCTTTCTAGCTTTTATACCACTGCAACCACACTTTTTCACCTAACAAGGCAGACTGTGGCACTGCATACACCTGACAGTAACTCACACCTCCAGTGAGTTTCTGTGGTACATATTCATATACAGTACACACTTAGACCTCATATTCACCACATTTTCTCACCTCAATTTTACTATTCAGCATGACTCTATAACAATTCAGCTTTGTTTTCTTCCTGCTTTAAAATTTATACCTTGAAGCACACCATGAATTTATTGTTTCTCCACCCCCTGCCACTGCACACTGGGTTCTGGCAGGTTGACAGCTGGAAACATGGCAGCAATGTACCTCAAAACCTAGATCTGATATTCAAAATTCTGAGATTCAAAGTGTTTTTTTTTTTTTTTTTTTAATTAAAAGTGCTGTTTAAATCTATATGTGATACATAGTTGTTTTTACTACTCGTCTGTTATTGCCCTTTTAATATGACTTTCTCTTTCTCACAACATAACGTCATGGAATATGGTGCAGACATTTATTGTTTACTTTGCCATGTTTGCATGATCATTATATGGTATTTAGGCACACAAATTGACAGGCAACACACATTACCACTGTGGCTAAAACAGTTGTGTGTTTTGTTTTGTTTTTTTCAGACTCATTCCCCCCCTTAACCAGCTTGATCTTCTGAGAAATCTGAAGAGTAAATCTGGCCTTTCTTTTAGGTAACATCATAGTTTATAATTGCGAAAGTATCTCATTATCACATAATTTAAAAAAAAATTTTTTTTGGTTATCTCTGTTTTTTTCTGGATAACCATCATGATATGTATTTAAATATATGCTTTCTCACACAGGAAGGAAGCCCAACCAGAGCCATCCCCAAGGTAAATCAATTTTTAACCACAATGCATCTACAATTTAATAATGAACATGTTTCTCTCTGATTAGTATGTATTTCTAGTCACAGGTTATTCCAGATAAATCTATATTTTCCCTTTGTTTTACTGATGTCATTCTAGATCCTCTTAATCACTAATGATAAAATCTATTTGCAGCCAACTTGTAAAGTTACTTGCCTTTTGTTAGCTAATGCAAGCTGATTTTATAAAATAGGTGGTTTACTTGGTAACTGAGATTTATCATAATACCTTTATCCTTTGCAGTCAGAAGGTCAGTCTGAAAGAACGAGTGTTCTCCAGCCCGAGAAGCTCGGGAACAAAGGGGAAAAGTTCACCCCAGGGCCAGCAGCCTCTGAGACGCTCTCCCAGTGCAGATAACATTGAAGACAGTCCTTCTAAGGTGCCCAAGAGCCTGAGTTTTGGTGACCGTAGCCGTGCTAGACAAGCATTTCGCTTCAAAGGGGCGGCTTCACGCCAAAACTCAGAAGGTGAGGGAATCTAGTAGAGATGCATTCATATATAAGTGTATTTTGTTTCTGAAACTTGGTTCAGTGGACAGTGGAAGGTCTGTAAAATTGTGTGTATACTTGTGATTGATCTTTGAGTTTTTGAGTACTTGGGGATATTGTATTCTATGTGATTTGTGTGAGTGTTAAGTCGTGGCTCTAGTTCTGTTATCTCTGTTTTCATTTTAATTTCTGTTAAACTGGTTATATTAAAACACGTTTAGGAACTGAGGATTTAAACTTCATTTAAACGAAGTTACCTAAATTGACTGAATAGATGTTAAATTTATAAGTTTTAAACATCAGGATTCTTGTTCTTTTTCCCATGAGTTATTGCATGTAATAATTACCCAATAACTTGTGTTATAGTTTGACGTCTTTTTTTTCTAAACTACTGGCATTCTTTGTAATTTGGTTACTGGTTTTGGTATGTGTAGCTTTTTTGTGCTGCCAGTGTGTTGGTAGATATACTTTAAAAGTTGAGTCGAAGCACAGAAACTCTGGAACTAGAAGTTAAACTAATTGATTATAGTTACTGCCTTAATCATCTTTATCAAATCTTTTGTGTTGCATAGAAATTACGGATATTGTGGCTGCACCAGAGTTTGTGTGTTATTGCAACATTTTTGAAAAAGTGCCTTCAAGCTTGCTTTCTGGTCACACTTTTTACAAAGTGCAATTTTGAGAAGCCCTAAATATGGCATTTTTATATTTAACTTACTAAGTATTAGAAATCCAAGTGTAAATAAACTAATTTCCAAGTGTAAATTATTACTAATTTCTAGTAAAACATAATTATATGGGCTCACACAAAAGCACATTGTGTAAAGTGCAGCCTATTTGTAATCCATGTGTGCTGAATTTTCCCCCATTGTTTTTTAATGAATATGGATCCTGATGCTGTCCTTTTCATTTCTCTGTTCGATGCTGATGCTAAAGTGCTGATTGAGATGCAGGCAGAAGATTTGAGGCAGAAGAGCTCTCCAGGTCAGGCAAACCAGACGGGTCTGGGCCCTGTACAGCTTCTACCCTTTAAAACAATACTATTCAAAATCAAACTAATTTTAATTATAACTTCCTGCTCGTAGATATACTGATGTTATATACTTTTGAATTCTGTTTTTTTTTTTTTTTTGTAACTTTTATTTCACAAAATACATACATAAACTGAGCATGTGATTTGGTAACAACATAGCTTACAACTGACTAATAGACATGCTTGTGATATGTTGTAGATGCGCAAAATTGGGCATTACAGAATGTAAACAGTGGACATGGCCCACTTTTATGTTTATTAAATTCTTCTTAAATTCACTTTGCTGTTTAGCTACCTGGAACTTGTGAAATAAAAGGCAAAATTAGTCCAACTTTAATAAATATTGTTTTGTTTTGGGGGTTTTTCTGGAAAACTTGGTAAGAATACATTTAGAAATTTTTGCTCAATGGAAATTGATTGTTCTAGGTATAAAATGTTCAACATTCTAAAATTGTATCTTGATGCAGCATTCAGTACTTTAATATTGCAGACTTTTACACATAGAGTAATGGACTGTTTCTTGTTCTTGGGGTTCTTTACACAAGGATTTGAGAAGGAAAAAATGTATATAATAACATATAGTGACATATAGTGCATTTCCTTTTATGTGCTGTTAAGTTTAATGGGAATGTTAATTTAATTTTTTTATTCTACCCTTTCAATTTTGATTGGTTATAATCAGGACTGTCAAATTTCCCATTTTCAGGGCGTGTTTCATAAGATGTTAGTGATAATATCTTAGAAAATGTCTACTCCCATACTGATTCATACAGTACATACACATACAGTATGTGCAGTAATTAATGGCAGTACTAATGAAGTCATGTATGTCTTGGTAATATAGCACTTTGGAAATAAAACTGGGAATAAATTGAACAATAGTTAACTCTTAGTTAACTCCTAACATGTGTGAACAACATTCATCATGCACCCACAATGTCATGTGTGGCTGCATTTAAATTTCTTTGTATTACATTTAAGAAGTATGCCATTGTCCTCATTTTATAATTTCTATTTATCAGAAAAGATGTATGTTTTGCTTAAGATATAACAAAGCGTAAAATTGTTGTACTTTTTTTTTATCATAACTTTAGGCAGTTTTGTGTACAATTAGGTAACAAATAGCAAAGTTTCATATCTTTGAGTTTCTGGAGGAAATCATGTCTTCTTGAATGGCAATACTATTCTGGTATGTTTTTTTTTTTTTTTTTTTTTTTTTTTTTTTTTTTTAAAGTTTAAAAAGACAACACCTATCTTTATGTTCTGTTCTCTTTCTTTATTTCTTGTCTCTGGGTGCATGTACATTTTATTTGCTTCCAATAAGGCACATTTTCTCAACACTCGTCCTGTAGTACCAACTGTTTTGCAATTTTTAGTGTTTTCCCTACTCTAACATACACGTCAGCTCAGTGTGTTAATAAACAGATTAGGTTAAATGGATCTGTTAAAGCAGGAAAAACACTACACTGAGAAGTACATGAGAACCAGGGTTGGGAACCTATCCTATAAGGCAAGATCAGCCCTGCATTTACTCTTAAACCTTACCCTTTCATGTAGTTTTAAATATTCCTCTGTTTTCTTTGTTGTTTTATTTGCGTTCATGTTCTTTAGCCATTCAATTTTAAATGGCCTTGTCATATAATTTCTTGGCAGCCACATTTTAACCAACATATTGTCATCTTTCTTCTGCAATGTTTGCAGCAATTGAAGGGTTGATCAGTAAGACAATAATCACATGGTTGTGGCCACTATAGCAAGCTCTTTTATGAACCCTAGAAACAGGACAACCAACAAGGGTGCATGATTCTGCTCTTGAGTCATTTCATGACCATCATACCATGATTCCAAATTAACAGCCTCAGCCAACTGGCAATGCTGCGCTGTTACCTGCATGTGAGAAAAGCTGATTAGATTCTGAAGCCCTTGCAACTTACCACTTGATAGGGCCTTCCAGCTGGCATCACAGAGCACTATAACAGCTCCATAGTTGTCCAAAATCTATTGAGGCCCTTCATAAATCATCTGAGATGTTGGAGCTGTACAACTTTTGTTCGCTCTGTGATTTAGCTGGCATAGAAAGCACGATTAGTACTATAGTTACTCTAATGCCGGATGAACTATGGAGACAAATGGGACCACAGCTGACAAATACTGTAATCTAGAATTACTGATCTAGCATAATAATCAACCAGGAGGTATTGAAAAAAATATAATTGGTGTTAAAACATATTTCTCAAAGCTTCACTGAACTGGAAATATAACAAGGAAATATAAAGTCAGTAAAGGGCAACCATGTAGATTGAACTCAACGATTGACTCAGTTCAGTCAAATACATTATTAAAGTCTTTCATTTTTAAGAGCATAAACACTCTTTACTCTTGTTCAGTGCCTTATAATTCTCCTTACATTGCCTACCATTAATTGAAACAGTGGCATACAGGTACTCTGCAAAATGAAGTATCAAAGAGCTCTTATCATATACGTTATCTAATATCTTTTAGTTTTACCAAATATTTTTGCAGAGTCACTGTAATTCATGCTCTCATGGAGGTAGAGTGTTCAGCTCTAATTTCCACTTTGATATATTTGCTGGCTCATGTTCTTCTGGGCTACAGTAGTTTTGGTTAACCCCTAATTTCTAAATTCTGGCTATCCCTACCCTCTCCTTGTGCATCGGGCCACTGTGATATCACCTGGCCAGTGAGATGAGCTCACACTGCTCGTTAACCTGCCCTGACCTAACCGATATTCAACTGTACACTGTCTTACTGAGCTGTGCAAGTTAATGGCTGTGGCTAGTCTCTGCTTGGTGCCATCCCAGAGAAAACAAGCTTAAGACGAGGGAGATTTAGGGGTTTGTTTACTAATGCTGGAGTCCCCTGTTTTCATATTGTCTTTTTTGTAGAAGCCAGCCTTCCTGGAGAAGACATTGTTGATGACAATAAGAGCTGCCACTGTGAGTTTGTTCCACAAGATTTAACACCAGGAATAAAAGTTACCATCAGGGCGGTGTGGTAAGTAACAGTGCACAGAATCCTTATATGCAAAAAGCATAAACAAGAAGCTTACTGGTCTGTTCATACAACCCCAATTCCAAAAAAGTTGGGACGCTGTGTAAAATATAAATAAAAACAGAATGCAATGATTTGCAAATCTCATAAACCCCGTATGTTATTCACAATAGAACATAGAAAACATATCAAATGTTTAAACTGAGGAAATGTACCATTTTAAGGAAAAAATTAGGTAATTTTGAATTTGATGGCCACAAAACATCTCAAAAAAATTGGGATGGGGCAACAAAAAGAAAAGTGGAATGGAATGGAAAAGTAAGTGTTACTAAAAAGAAACAGCTGGAGGTTAATTGGCAACAGGTCAGTAACATGATTGGGCATAAAAAGAGTATTTTAGAGAGGAAGAGTCTTTCAGAAGTAAAGATGGGCAGAGGTTCACCAATCTGCGAAAAACTGCGTCTACAATTTGTGGAACAATTTCAGGATAGTGTTCCTCAATGTAAAATTGTGAAGACTTTGAATATCTCAACATCTACAGTACATAATATCATCAAAAGATTCAGAGAATCTGAAGAAATCTCTGTGCACAAGGGTGAAAATCAGTATTGCATGCCTGTGATTTTTTTTTTCCTGTTTTTATTTACATACTACACAGCATCCCAACTTTTTTGGAATTACGGTTGTATGATCAGACCAGTAAGCCATCAAATTAAAAATTACCTTATTTTTTTCTTAAAATGGTACATTTACTCAGTTTAAACATTCGATATGTTTTCTATGTTATATTGTGAATAACATACTTATGAGATTTGCAAATCATTGCATTCTGTTTTTATTTACATTTTAGACAATGTCCCAACTTTTTTGGAATTGGGGTTGTATATTTAATAACCTGAATTTAACATAGACTATATGGCCAAACATATGTGGTCATCCCTCCTTGAGTTCAGAGTTTCAGCCACAACGATTGTTAACAGGTGCACAAAATCAAGCACATAGCGATGCAATGTGCATAGACAAATATTAGAAGTAGAATGGGTCATTCTGAAGAGCTCAGTAACTTTAAATGCGGCCCTGTCATAGGATGCCACCTTTGCCACAAGTCAGTTCATGAAATTCCTGCCCTGGTAGATCTGCCCCAGTCAACTATAGGTGCTAATAGGCCTATCCTCTATTGCATCACTCACTACAGAGTTCTAAACTGCCTCTGTAAGCAACATCAGCACAAGAACTGTGCATTGGGAGCTTGTGCACCCTGTGCACAAATCGAGGTCCATAAAGGCATGGTTTAATGAGTTTGGTGTGGAGGAACTCTAGTGGCATGCACAGAGCCCTGATCTCAACCCCACTGAATACCTTTGGGAGGAATTGGAACGTCGATTGCGAGCCAGGCCTTCTCATCCAACATCAGAGGCTGACCTCACAAATGCTCCTTTGACTGAATGAGCACAAATTCCCACAGACATAGTCCAAAATCTTGTAGAAGAGCAGTGGAGGCTGTTATAGCTGCAAAAGAAAGGGTCAACCCCATAATAGTGCCCATGGTTTTGGAATAGGATGTCCAATAAGCTTATATACACCGATCAGCCATGACATTAAAACCAATGACAGGTGAATGAATAACATTGATTATCTTGTTACAATGGCAACTGTCAAGGGGTGGGATATATTAGGCAGCAAGTGAACAGTCAGTTCTCAAGTTGATGTGTTGGAAGCAGGAAAAATGGTCAAGTGTAAGGATCTGAACGACTTTGACAAGGGCCAAATTGTGATGGCTAGACGACTGGGTCAGTGTATCTCCAAAATGGCAGGTCTTGTGGGGTGTTCCCAGCATTCAGTGGTGAACTGGCGACAGGGTCATGGGCACCCAAGGCTCACTGTTTTACGTGGGGAGCAAAGGCTAGCCTGTCTGGTCCGATGTCACAGAAGAGCTACTGTAGCACAATCTGCTGAAAAACTTAATGCTGGCTATGATAGCAAGGTGTCAGACCACACAGTGCATCTCAGCTTGCTGCCTATGGAGCTGTGTAACAACCGAAAGAGCCTACAATGGGCACGTGAGCATCAGAACTTGACCATGAAGCTATAGAAGAAGAAGGTGGTCTGGTCTGATGAATCACATTTTCTTTCACATCATGTGGACCCGGGTGCGTGTGCATCACTTACCTGGGGAACAGGATGCACTAGGGGAAGAAGGCAAGCCGGCAGAGGTAGTGTGATACTCTGGGCAATGTTTTGCTGGGAAACCTTGGGTTCTAGCATTCATGTGGATGTTACTTTGACATGTACCACCTACCTAAACACCTACCTTCATGGCAACGGCATTCCATAATGGAAGTGGTCTCTTTCAGCAGGATAATGCACTCTGACACACTGCACAAATTGTTCAAGAACAGTTTGAGGAACATGACAAAGAGTTCAAGGTGTTAACTTGGCCTTCAAATTCCCCAGATCTCAATCCGTTCGAGCATCTGTGGGATGTGCTGGACAAACAAGCCCGATCCATGGAGGCCCCACCTTGCAACTTACAGGACTTAAAGGATCTGCTGCTAACGTCTTGCTGCCAGATACCACAGCACACCTTGCCATGACTCGACGGGTCACAACTGTTTTGTTGGCACAAGGGGGGCCTACACAATATTAGGCAGGTGGTTTTAATGTTGTAGATTATTAACGTAGGTGTGATGGCAAGGTGTCCACATACATTTGGTCATATAGAGTATAGTATAATTAATAGCTTGCCATTTTATGGTATTTTTTTTAAACATTTTTGACAATATGTATCCCAGTCGCTCAAGGTGTCGCTTTCTATGTTTTAAATAACATATTTAATGTATGCCTTCCAAAAACTCAAGAAGCACATTTGCTCTATGAAACCTTTACACAATTACAAATTTAAATAAAGGAAGTCTGTCAAGTGTAGGGTGACATGCTTTAGGACAGTAGAAAGAAAAAAATGGTCATGTGAGAAGACTCCAGGCTTCATTTTAGCATGGAAGGCAGGGATATTAACCTCGTACAACCAAGTTGTAATTTTGAGCGCACTGGCACGGCATTATTTACCCCTAGCATGGCTTTCCTGAAAAAGAGTAGGGAGACTGTGACATCACCAGGCTTAAAACAAATCATTTTAACTTTCATATCCCATGTATCAACGTCTGGATACAGACTTAATGCTGATGTATTGACAATGTAATATGTTGGATTGGCATTAATTACTGTGTGCAAATGCTTTGTCTCTGCAGCATTATGCGGTTTATGGTGTCAAAGAGAAAGTTTAAGGAGAGTCTCCGGCCTTATGATGTGATGGATGTTATTGAGCAGTATTCAGCTGGACACCTAGACATGTTGGCCAGGATTAAAAATCTGCAGTCCAGGCAAGACCAGATATAAAATTTATGTGTGCTTAGGTAGTGGTTTCTCCCTTTTTGCATTCTTTCTGCCTTCTCCTGTTTGTCTTTGCGCTCCTTTCCTCTTCTTTCCCTCAACAATACTTGTACACATACACATGTGCACATAGCACTATTCAAAGCATTGGCTATTGTATAACACTATACATTTTTGACATTTCGCATGTCCCCCTCTTTTGGAATCTTTCCTGGTTCAGTCATTGTTTTCCCTTCAAAGCAATATGACATCACATTTTTCACCTGTGTATCCCATGAAGTCAAATAGGTCAAAACTGTTTCATTTTGTGTATCTAATATCATGGTGTGTACCAGTCTTTCTTTTTGTGGTGTGTTGTGTGCATAAACACTTACCCACCATGGAAGGACATCACTGCTCATTTAGAGTGATAACACAAAATGTATGGTAGTATGTAAGGCAGACCTGAAACAAATCTGTTTGACAATCAGTTTCTCTGAATTTAGAGGCAATCATCTCAATCCCATCTACAAGGAATATTGATATATGTATATAGTATTCTGACTTGAGAAAGTGATTCAATATATACAATTTATGAATATATTCATGCTCTTGAAGCATACTTAGGCATACTTTCAGTACCTACTTTTACCAAAATCTTGCTTTTGTTTCACTACAAGATCACACCATCATTGCTCCAGCTGAAACTTAGAAAACAGTCATTTGGCTGTTTACTCTGTAAAGTATGTCGAGAATATATTTTCACTTTTTGTCCTTCTCTCTTTTCCTATTTAAATTTCCTTTTTCATGGTTTGGTTGTTTTCCCCCTTCCTATGCTAATGTGCCCATGGTCCTGACGTCTGTGCTGGTCCGTGTCGCGTCATCCTGCATTGTGCTGTCCTCTCCTCTATTTGCTTTGCCAGGATAGATATGATATTGGGTCCTCCAGGTCCCACCACTCCCCGCCATAAGAAGTATTCAACCAAGGGAACCAAAGAGTCGCCCCAGTTCTCACCTAGGTTAGGACGCACCAAATTGCATCTCGTGCTCGCCTTAGAGCTATATTTTAATTTTTTTTGCTGATTGTGCTGAGCGGAAAGAAAAACAACCTGTTTTTGTTTCACACTACATGACTTGTATAACATTGTTTCTTGGAATGCTCAGTTAACACAAACAAGGCACAAGAATTAGCTTTACTTTAGTGGATTGGCAGAAGAAATATGATGTTTTATTGACATTTACAATTCATCACAAAAAGCCTTTCATTTTGTATGTATGTGTGCTCCTGCATGGTCATTTACATGGCAGCAGACCTGAGCAGTAATTCCTTCAGTCCTTACTGATGGCAGCTGTGCAGGAATTTAGTTAGTAGCTGCTTATATACTCTTAATTCATTTTACATCTTTTGTTTGTTGAGACTGAGCATGGTACATGTCCAAGTGATGATTCACACACATATGTCATATAGATATCAAACATAGAAGAGAGGTTTCAATTATCATATACCATACAGGTAAGTAATTAGTAGCTGAACAAAAACAGGTTGAGCTGGATTGCTTGCTTCGCTGTATGAAATGAATAATCTGGACCGAACAAAATGCAGCAAAGGTGCCTATGACCAAGTAGAATTGTAATTTCAACAGTCTTTTTTTATGCATGTTGGCATGACATATTTTAGGGGCATGCCATATAATGCACAACAACCATCTAAGGATGTCTGAGTATCAGGTATATCTAGGTAAGCTTATTTTATATCAATTTACTTTTTTATTGATGTTATTTAATTGATTTTATTTATTTATTTATTTTTACTTTTTTTTGTGGGTCTGTTGGTTAATTCAAGAAACCTGAATGAAATTCTAAATACAGTGCAATAGTAAGATTGAAGTGTTCTGGGCAAACATGAAACATTTTCAAAATCATTCAAAAATAAAGACAAATATTTTAATAATAAGAATATTGTCATATTTTGAATAATGTGTCAGAAATATATTAAAAATTGGAACACATCATCTGATCAGCTTGGAAAACGCATGTTAATTTCATTGTAGTTTATACAGCTTCAGTGGTTGTTCACTTCAATGACACATTGTTCAAATACTATATTTCAGTGCACATACAGTATGTAGGTATAGTCCTTATGGTGGGCCGGACTCTTTGTCCATTCTTCTATCTCTCTCTCTCTTAATCTGGAAACACCTGTTCATATCATGTTCCACCATACTGCATGCTCTCATTCACGTACATAATGTTCCAGCAGAGTGCTAGTGAATGAGTGCAGGATGTCTTTATATCTCCTCTCTCCTCCTGTTCTACTTTCCTCTATGCATTTTACAAAGTTTATTCCTTAACACACTTTAAACAAGTCAATATAGATGTCTCTGCATTTTTTTTTAGCTGTCTCTGCATTTTTTGACAATTCCTATAATAAGGCTTGTACTTCATAAGTTGACATTGTGACATATGCTATAGTCTAGATTGTGTTTATTTTTTTTATTTGAATGGTAGGGTCGACCAGATTGTTGGCAGAGGTGCTCCAATCACAGACAAGGATCGTCCTAAAAGCTCAACAGAAGCAGAAATTACAGAGGACCCAAGCATGATGGGAAGGCTTCTGAAAGTAGAGAAACAGGTCATTAAAACATTATTAAGACTGGTTTGGCAAACCTGCTAGTTTTAGAGACTCTCACATTCATACATGCACCATTTTAGGTTTCTTTATCTAGGACCTGCACATTTCAATTTTATAGCTTTATAAGAAAGTATTAATTACAACAATTCTAGTAAACTCCTATTTTCTCTTTAAAATCCTCATACAATTTCCAAAATCTATTTTAAAATTGCCAGTACAGTTGTCATAAAGGATATTTGACAACTGTACTGGCCCATGGTTCCGCAAAAGTGGATTAAACTACCTGACCTCATAGACTGCAGTGGTGGTATGAGCTGTCCAACTGTGTTTGTTCTCATAAATTGAAAATATATAAATAAATGAAGCAGCTGTTTTGTGAGCACCTGAACATTGAATGTGAGTGTGAATAATTGCAAGTAAGGTTAGTTCTAATTAGTTCTTCAGAACTTATTAGTAGGTCTATCCAAAATTGGTGATTTTAGGTTGCAATGTTAAGCTGGCTTGCACCTGAGGTGTTATGTTTTCTTAACTCTGCTCTTGAACAGGTGATGTCAATGGAAAGGAAACTTGATTTCTTGGTGAATGTCTACATCCAGCGAATGGGAATCCCACAGTCTGAGACAGATGCCTACTTTGGTTCTAAGGAGCCTGACCCAGCCCCACCGTACCATAGCCCAATCGAGCATATGGAGAAGTCTGGCTCTATTACCAAGATCATCCGTTCTAACAGCTCAACTGGCCAAAAGAATCTTGATGCTCCTCCATCTGCATGTGTCAACCAGAACAACTGCCCTCCATCCACCTCTTGGCAACCCCATGCCCTTCCTGGACCCCCTCAGTGCTGCAGAGGAACCTCCCCAGTAGGTGACACCTCCTTGGTGCGAATCCCACCCCCACCAACTCATGAGCGCTCCTCCAGTGGCCATAATGGCTCCAACCGAGGCTCTCGTGGCAGTGCGGTGGAGGAGGTGAAGCCTGGAGCTGTGTCTCAGCAGCAGGCAGGTGCTGACAGTGACACCTCCATCTCCATTCCCTCTGTGGATCACGAGGAGCTTGAGCGCTCCTTCAGTGGCTTCAGTATCTCACAGTCTAAAGAGAACCTAGACTTCCTTAACAACGCATACTTCAGTGGCGTGACACGCTGCTCCAAAGTGAGGCCCTACATCGCAGAGGGTGAGTCCGATACAGACTCTGAACTTTGTGCCCCTTCACCTCATTCTGCCACTGGGGAAGGAGCATACAGTGACAGAGGCTGGTCTGGCCCCAAGTAAATCTGAAAGTAAGCTTTCAAAGTCGGATTTTCTGTTGGGGGTGGTAACCTCTGAGACCAAACACAGACCACGTGTGGCAAGAAGCTGTATTTGTTAAAACCACGGCTACTTCTTACAGATACAGCTCTGAATTCCATGCCAGAATCCTGGTAGTAATGCCAACCACCTAAATGTGGAGCTTTCTGGTACTTAAGAATTCCCTAGACAGGTGGTACTTGTGGCAGTTACCTTTAAAGGTGTCATTCTTCTTTTGAGAGACAAGCATCTACTGCTCAGTCATTGTGCATCTTTCCTTAAAAAAATCTAAGCAAGAGAAAGGCACAGGAAAAGATTAGCCAGCAGGGAAAAAAATGCCATAGTTTGTCTCCACCTTAAGTTACATAGTTCTTCACCCTCATTTGTCCAGCCATTCAAGTTATGTTTATCTAGTCACACTGTCTTATTACTCTGAAACAGACAACTAGATGGTTTCTTGTTGTCCACATTAGCCCATGGATGCACTTCAGAATATAAACTGCTTTAAAATTGTCCAATATTCAATATCGTCCATCATGCCAAAATAATTTTTTTAGTAAAATTGTACTCCTATAGAAAAAAGAAACCATTTACTTATATATAAAAGGTACAATATTTCAATGTATCAGGTTTCAACCTTTTTAAATAATCACTGGTTTTAATAATTTGCATGAATTTAGAATATTTATACAGTTTATTTTATACAAACCTATGGCTTAAAAAAAGAGGAAAATAAGCTTAATATTTTATGCAGAAGCTTTGTTCTTTTCGTAAAAAGAACCTCTGAAGCTATCTATAAATATAATGTATATGAACTATTACCATAAATATTGACACATTTAACAATTCAAAATGAATAGATACATAGATCAATTGATTTTCGACAAAAAAAAAAAAATTGTTGTCTGGAATAAAATAATTGAATACTTGCTCTACTAATTTTAAACAATCTGACATTTTTTTGTTCATGAATAATCAGTTCATACATATCCTTGTATGCTGTCTTTGCTTTTTTCCTAGAACATGAACACATTCTAATATAATGTTGCATCACAGCTTTAGTCCTTTTGAAGCTGTAATGTTTTACTGATCATTAGTTGGCATGATCAATTTTTACTAAACACTAAAGAAGTGTCATCTGTTCTCTTATTGTGATATTGCACAGTTCTGAACACAGAAGTACTTAGCACACGTGTGCACCGGCCCCATGGACAGTTCATTCCTTCATGTATTTTTGCCTTTTTTTTCTCCTGTTGTATGCAACCACCACAAAATCTTTTCTGTGTTACACAAAACATACTTCTGGCCATGCAGCCCTGTTATGCAGGTCAACATTCTCAGAGCTAGTTGTGGGTGATAGGGCAAAAATGTAATATCACTTAATATCATAATACTAAGCTACTTTTGACAAAGTGACACCACTGGTTGTTGTTTACAAACTCTATAACAGATCTCACTTTTTTTATTAAACATGAACTTGGTCAGTGCTTGAGAAGTCACCCTATACCGCACTTCCCTAACCACAGGAGAATGTGTATATTATGTTATAATGGAGTAACAACTGGAATCCTATTTTGGCAATAGGTATAGAGCTACTTTTGAAAATCTTCTAGATATAAGAAGTAAATTGTACTGGAACTCAAGCTGAACACCTTTTTATAGAGTGCACATGTTGGCTTATTTCAAGCTGGTGTAAATGCACACCCTGTGAATGAATTGGTTCATGTCCAGTGTCTTATCTACACCGCATACTTACTGTTCAGCCTATGTTATAACCCTCAAGTGCACATTCCACAAAGTGCATCTTCAAAGAGAACAGCTTAGTTTACATCATATGTGTCTTCCATGTAGCCTGTCTTACGTTATCCAGAACAGACATCTGTTAGAAACACTATCACTTAACTATCATCTCCATACCAATGATAAAGAGAGAAGAAGTGTAACCATGCTGAAGACTCACATTTCTGAAGAGGTGGGTATGATGATAAAGCCACAAATTAGATTAGGATAAAGTATGTTAAACAAATAATGATAATTTCAGGTTGAACTTTGCTAAAGTCTAATATAACGTGGGTAAGGAATCAATATGCAGGCCTTAACTTACATATTGTATATGAAATGCTACGCAGACATTTCTCTCTTGTCCATTTAGAAAGTGTGATAGAAGTGTTATGAATTCATTTACAAAGCTCAAAAGCTCATTTGAACACACACACACAGGTCTAAAAGGTGTCATGGTGCAATTGCACACCAGAAATATCTGTCATTATCATTGATTTATGTTTTTATTGCATATCTTGTCATCACAGCTGCCTTGCTTGGTTTGAAAAAAAATATATTATTTGATTTTTTTCCAAAGAATATTATGTATTTTGCTAAATTGCCTTTGGTGTTTTGTCCATGTTTTCTGTAATGTATAAGTGTCCTCTCGCCGCAACTCTGTTTTGAACACACATTGTGCTTGTGAATGTATAATTGAATGCTATCTCACTTGCACACACACTGGCAGATATAGACAACCATTATTCATTCTGTAAATGGATTGCAGTTGATTTGTATAAATTATATTTTTGGCTCACACTGATTTGTAAGGCATCGCATTTGCATCATAAGCTAATTTTGGGCAAGTGATTGGAATTAAAATTGTATCTTTTGTGATTCGAATCAAATCAAAGTTACAAGAACTAAAACTCCCATGCAGAATGGTACAGGTGTGATTAACAGCTCCCATATACAATCACTGTAGCTCAGAACATGGCTGTCTATCTCTGTTTAAAACAAAAAAGAAAAAAACACACACAAACACACACACAGGACACAGAAGACAGATACAGCGAACGAGCAATACTTAACGCATGTCATGTAACCTGCAAGCCTTATGGTTTTGTTTTGTTTTGTTTTTCAACTCATGTCTCAAGTGGCAATTACATGATTTATGTTTACATTTTAAAAATCATTTTCAATATCCAAGCTTTTAGTGGAAGAAAAACTGTCTTTGCAAAGTCTGTAACTTGAATGCAACACAGTGGCGTTTGCAATGTGTTAACGGTCCTGTCATATACATGATTGTTTTAAACAAAAGGCACTTTTTTGTTTCCTTAAAGGAATAAAATGCTTGCCAGCATGTTTTAAACCACTGAATGCCATAAATATAGCTTTTGATTGTCATGTAGCATATCCCTTGTGTAGTCACTCAAATCCATGGGAGCTGTATAATAAACTTTGTATTATTAGAACAGTTGATTACTGTTTTGTGATTTTGTAGGTTCTTTATAATTATCTAACTCAGATTTATTCTAATGAAAATACTTCTAATGAAAATAATAAAATGTCTAGATGCAGAAGAGCATAGATATTTCATCTAAGGGTATAATACATTGGTAAAATGAAGATTGTATCGAATATTTTATATCTTAATCTTCATACTGTGTATATGGGAAAAATGGAGAGGTTAATCACTAATTTTCTCTGGAATAATATACATCCCAGGTTACATATTTCCATGCTTTACATTAACTACCAGTGCCTAATCTCTACTGATATTAGCATACAGAGCAAATCACAACAATCACTCTTTTTTCCATTTAAATGATGTCTCATCCTGGGTTGAGATATCAATTTATATTTGCTTTCTGACTCCATCAGGACATTTGTAGCACATTAAACCCTGCTGTGATAAATAACAATGCTTTATGGTATAAAGTACAGTATCTCACAAAAGTGAGTACACCCCTCACATTTTTGTAAATATTTTATTATATCTTTTCATGGGACAACACTGAAGAAATGACACTTTGCTACAATGTAAAGTAGTGAGTGTACAGCTTGTATAACAGTGTAAATTTGCTGTCCCCTCAAAATAACTCAACACACAGCCATTAATGTCTAAACCGCTGGCAACAAAAGTGAGTACACCCCTAAGTGAAAATGTCCAAATTGGGCCCAAAGTGTCAATATTTTGTGTGGCCACCATTATTTTCCAGCACTGCCTTAACCCTGTTGGGCATGGAGTTCACCAGAGCTTCACAGGTTGCCACTGGAGTCCTCTTCCACTCCTCCATGAGGACATCACAGAGCTGGTGGATGTTAGAGACCTTGCGCTCCCCCACAGATGCTCAATAGGGTTTAGGTCTGGAGACATGCTTGGCCAGTCCATCACCTTTACCCTCAGCTTCTTTAGCAAGGCAGTGGTCATCTTGGAGGTGTGTTTGGGGTCGTTATCATGTTGGAATACTGCCCTGCGGCCCAGTTTCCGAAGGGAGGAGATCATGCTCTGCTTCAGTATGTCACAGTACATGTTGGCATTCATGGTTCTCTCAGTGAACTGTAACTCCCCAGTGCTGGCAGCACTCATGCAGCCCCAGACCATGACACTTCCACCACCATGCTTGACTGTAGGCAAGACACACTTGTCTTTGTACTCCTCACCTGGATGCCGCCACACACGCTTGACACCATCTGAACCAAATAAGTTTATCTTGGTCTCATCAGACCACAGGACATGGTTCCAGTAATCCATGTCCTTAGTCTGCGTGTCTTCAGCAAACTGTTTGCGGGCTTTCTTGTGCATCGTCTTTAGAAGAGGCTTCCTTCTAGGACGACAGCCATGCAGACCAATTTGATGCAGTCTGCGGCGTATGGTCTGAGCACTGACAGGCTGACCCCCCACCCCTTCAACCTCTGCAGCAATGCTGGCAGCACTCATACATCTATTCTGCAAAGCCAACCTCTGGATATGATGCTGAGCACGTGCACTCAACTTCTTTGGTCGACCATGGCGAGGCCTGTTCTGAGTGGAACCTGTCCTGTTAAACCACTGTATGGTCTTGGCCATCGTGCTGCAGCTCAGTTTCAGGGTGTTGGCAAACTTCTTATAGCCTAGGCCATCTTTATGTAGAGCAACAATTATTTTTTTCAGATCCTCAGAGAGTTCTTTGCCATGAGGTGCCATGTTGAACTTGCAGTGACCAGTATGAGAGAGTGTGAGAGCGACAACACCAAACTTAACACACCTGCTCCCCATTCACACCTGACACCTTGTAACACTAACGAGTCACATGACACCGGGGAGGGAAAATGGGTAACTGGGCCCAATTTGGACATTTTCACTTAGGGGTGTACTCACTTTTGTTGCCAGCGGTTTAGACATTAATGGCTGTGTGTTGGGTTATTTTGAGGGGACAGCAAATTTATACTGTTATACAAGCTGTACACGCACTTTAGATTTTAGCAAAGTGTCATTTTGTCAGTGTTGTCCCATGAAAAGTTATAATAAAATATTTACAAAAATGTGAGGGGTATACTCACTTTTGTGAGATACTGTATAAGAATATGTTGGTATAATTTTATACTAGGAGTCCAGCATTTAAACTGAAATGGTAGCTGTACATCAAGCGATCTGTATAGAGACAATTTCCTGTTGACCTCTGAGTATCTAAAAAGGAAATATGGTGTGCCTGTAAAGTATTTTTTTATATCTTCACTTTAAATGCTACAGTATGTATACCTGGGAAAATCTGTTTTTGTGTAAATGTAAACATTTACAGACCATTTCAAGCTAACTGTAATTAATGTTTAGGATTTGTGATTTGGAAGATTTAAGATAATCAGTAAATACATAAATACAGTAAAGACCAATGGGATTGTGTTTGTTGCACAGCAGAAGTCTAACTGATTAAAATAAGACAATACAAATGGATTACACTTTAATGTCACTAATCAAGAACACGTTCTTAAATGTAACATTAGAACAAATACTGCTACATTGTATATGAGAATGTCTCATTCCCATATACTGTGCATGTCACTTGTTAGGTTGAACGGCAGCTCAGACTCCATTTCCCAGCAGACTCAGCGGCCTACAGACATGGTCAAACATGGACTCCACTTCCCACAACACACACACACTCACACTCTCACAGTCACTGGACTTTTAATGGCACACACCTGTTCTCAATCACACACCAGTCACTATGCACTATATAAACCTCAGTCAGTCTTTGCTTCCCTGTGAAGTAATTGCTCAGTTTCCATTACGTTCTGTCATTACTAAGCGGTTGCCATTGTTTATACTTCCTGGTTTTTGATCTTTGCGTGTTTCTCATGCTGATTACTGTTTTTGCCTCTGTAACTCTGTTTGCACATCGCCTGATCTTGGACTGTTTACTACTCTGATTTTGCCTAACGATTTGGATTTGTCTGCCCTGTTTAATAAATTGTTTCATACCTGCACTTGCATCCAGCTCTGAGTCTGTGTCGTAACAGATTACTTCACCACCCATGGCTGTAGCAGGAGAACTCCGCCACACCATCACAGCGCATGGGCAGCTACTCAGCGAGCAGTAACAGCATCTGGCTGAAATCGACTGGAATTTCCATCTCCTGTCTCAAACCATCACTGCTAAAACAGCGCCCGCTGTGTCAGCTCATCAAGCTCCCACATCCGCATACCGTGCTCCCATGCCTACGCCGGCGAAATTTGCAGTCTCTGTGTGAGGGATTTCTGTTGCAGTTATCTTTATATTTCGCCTGTCATGGAGGAATGCCTGATGCGGAAAAGATCACACACTTTATGAACCTGCTCACGGACAAAGCATTAAAATGGGCTATGCCAGTATGGGAGTGTGGAGGCAAGCCGACGGCTTCCTATGATCAGTTCACCAGCATGTTTCGCCAAATTTTCAACCACTCGCTCGAGAGCAAGGAGGTGGGTGAACACCTAGTCACTCTATGCCAAGGTCCACTCCGAGTTTCCAAGTTTGCTGTGGAGTTTTGTATCATCGCAGCTGGGAGCGGATGGAATGACACCGCCCTTAAAGCCATATTTCATCAGGGATTAAACCATGAGATACTCACCAAAATGGCATGTTGCGATGAACCTCTCACACTGGACTCCATGATCGACCTAGCCATCTGGCTCGACCATCTGCTTCAGAGTTGCAGCTGCCTTCGAGATGCAGCAAGCTTTCCGGCTACGCCCGCTCTTTCTGAACCCATGCAGCTAGGGTGCACCCGGCTCAGTGAAGGAGAACAAGAGAGGAGCCACCGTGTTCACTGCTGCTTCTACTGTGGTCACGCTGACCATCTCATCAGCCAATGTCCCCTATGCACCCTGAGCAGCGTTACAGCGAGCGGTAGCTCTCGCTCCCGCTTGCTACTGGTGAGTCCTTGCTTCTCTTGCATTTACCTTTGTAAATACCTACATTCCCTTGTACTAAAAACACTGCTTGACTCCGGGGTGGCGGGCAGCTTCTTAGATGAAGAGACTGTCCGTCAGCTTGGTCTCCCCACGAATCCTCTCCTTCAGCCCATCAAGGCCATCGATGGAGGGCCTATAGGGGGAGGCTTAATCACTCATCGCACCACACCCTTACACCTCCAAGTCAGCGCATTACATCAGGAAGAGATCCAGCTGTGGGTGACCACCTCCACACGACACCCCATCATATTGGGATTACCCTGGATGGAACAACATGACCCACAGATATCCTGGGCCAAGAGGCAAATCATTCGCTGGTCTCCATACTGCCACCATCTCTGTCTTCACGAACCGGCCTTGGTGGTAGCCTCAACCTCCATAGAAATTCCGGAAACACTTGCCAGTGTTCACATACCCCACAAATATCAGGACCTCAAGGACGTATTCAGCAAAGTAAAAGCTAGTGGCCTCCCTCCACACCGGTCCTATGATTGCGCCATTGACCTGCTGCCTGGCATGACTCCACCCCATGGACGGATTTATCCCTTATCTGTGATGGAACAGAAAGCGATGGAGGAATATATCCAGGAGGCACTACAACAAGGCTATATTCGGCACTCCATGTCACCTGCTGCAGAAAGTTTCTTCTTTGTGGCCAAGAAAGGAGGGGGCCTCCGACCATGTATTATCGAGGCCTAAACCGATCTTCAGTTAAGTACCCATACCCCCTTCCACTAGTCCCCTCTGCCTTGGATAAGTTAAGAAACACCAAGTATTTCACCAAGCTGGACTTTCATAGTGCATACAACCTGGTGCGGATACGGGAAGGGGACGTGTGGAAAACGTTCAGTACCACTACCGGCCACTATGAATCTTCTCATACCATATGGGCTCTCTCGCGCCCCCTCAGTCTTTCAGTGTCTCATCAATGACGTGCTGTGCGACATGCTGGGACAATTTGTAATTGCATACATTGATGACATTCTTGTGTATTCCCCTACCTATGAGACCCATGTTGATCACGTACGCCACATTTTGAAATGACTTCTGGACCACGAGCTCTACATAAAGGATGAGAAGTGTGAGTTCCACCAACGCACCATTTTGTTCTTGGGATACATTATCAGCCCTGAAGGGGTATCCATGGATGAGACCAAGGTAGTAACAGTGGCACAATGGCTCACTCCCACCTCAGTTAAGGAGTTACAATGCTTCCTTGGTTTCGCCAATTTCTATCGGCGCTCCAACCATGGCTTCAACTCCATAGCTCTCCCCTTCACATCCCTAATATGAGGAGGGCCCCGAAGTTTAAAGTGGAACCCAGAAGTGGAACAAACCATGTCCAAGCTGAAAGCAGCCTTCACCACGGCCCACATCCTCAAGCACCCTGACCCTTCTCCTCCCTTTATCATCGAGGTGGACGCATCAGAGACTGGGGCAGGGGCCATCCTATCTCAGCGCTTTGGAGAGAAACCCAAGCTCCATCCGGTCACCTTTTTCTCCAATAAACTGTCCTCAACCAAAAGAAACTACAATGTGGGAGACCGTGAGCTTATTGCCGTAAAACTGGCACTGGAGGAGTGGATACACTGGTTGGAGGGAGCAGAACACCCATTCAGTATATTCACTGACCACAAGAACCTGGAATACTTATGCACAGTCAAGCGCCTCAACCCCAGACAAGCCTGCTGGTCTCTGTTCTTTGCATGATTCCACTTTACCCTATCCTACAGACCAGGTTCAAAGAATGTCAAGGCTGATGCACTGTCCTGCATGCACTCTGCTGATCCCCAACTTAGTCGGCCTGAGACAATCCTGCCCCCTTCGTGCTTTGTGGGAGCCATCCAGTGGGAGTTGGACCAAATTCTGGCCCAAGTTCTTTGTAGCCAGATATGTACTGCCTGCCCTCTGAATAAACTCTTTGTCCCAAGCTCATGACAGAACCAGCTAATCACATGCGCTCACACCCCCACCGGCACCAGCCACCCAGGGGTTCAACGCACCTACGCACCACCTAGACCGATTCTCCAAGTCGCTACGCCTCATTCCTCTTCCCAGCCTACCTTCCTCTTCCCAGCCTACCTTCAGCCTTTGTCACTGCAGAACTGTTGTTCACTCATATATTTCGTTATTTTGGCATTCCAGAGGACATAGTAAGTGACCGAGGGTCCCAGTTTACCTCCAGAGTGTGGGCCGGCTTCATGAAAAATCATGGAAAAACTGGGAGTAATGGCCAGCCTCACCTCAGGGTATCACCCGGAATCCAATGGCCAGGTCGAATGGGCCAACCAGGACGTATGCTCCGCTCATATTGTGGCAAAAACCCAGCAGACTGGTCACAGTTCCTGCCCTGGGCAGAGTATGCTCAAAACTCCCTTTGCCACTCAGCCACACAGCTAACGCATTTCAGTGCGCACTGGGCTACCTGCCACCCCTGTTTCCTTGGACCGCCACTCCCACAGACTCACCTGCAGTAGAGTAGGGCAAATATCCACCAAAGACTGCAGCAAGCGGCTCAAACCTCCAAGGAACAAGCTGATTGTCACCGAAGGCCCACACCCCACTATCAACCAGGAGACAGGGTGTGGCTCTCCACCAGAGCCTTACGACCTACCCACGCCTGCAAAAAGCTAAGTCCCTGATACACTGCTCCTTTCAAAACACTGAAGCAAGTCAACAAAGTCACTTACAAATTGGACCTTCCCCGGCATTGGCACATAGCCCTCACATTCCATGTCTCACTTCTCAAAACCAGTTGTGACAGGCCCCCTCGCCACAGACCAACCAGCCATGACCCCACCACCCCCACTCGAGATTGAACACCAACCCACCTACATCATCAAGAACATCCTGAACTCCCGCCGTCGCCAAGGAACGCTACAGTACCTCATTGAGTGGGAGGGGTATGGGCCCAAAGAACAAAGCTGGGTGCTGGTGAATAACATTCTGGATCCCAACCTCTGCAGAGACTTCCATATTAACCACCCAGAGTGTCCAGGACCTCGACTTAGGGGAAGGCCCAGAAGAGTAAGTGCTCCCGGAGTGAGCCTTCGGGGGTTGGGTGGGGGGTTAGGTTACACGGCAGCTCAGACTCCATTTCCCAGCAGACTCAGTGACCTACAAACATGGCCACCCTGGACTCCACTTCCTACAAAACACACACACACACACACACACACACACACACACACACACACACACACACACACACACACACGCTCACAGTCACCGGACTTTTAATGGCACACACCTGTTCTCAATCACACACCAATCACTATGCACTATATAAACCTCAGTCAGTCTTTGCTTCCCTGTGAAGTAATTGCTCAGTTTCCATTACGTTCTGTCATTATCAAGCCGTTGCCATTGTTTATACTTCCTGGTTTTTGATCTTTGTGTGTTTCTTGTGCTGATTATTGTTTTTGCCTCCATAACTCTATTTGCACATTGCCTGACCTTGGACTGTTTACTACTCTGATATGCCTAACAATTTGGATTTGACTGCCCTGTTTAATAAACTGTTTCATACCTGCACTTGCATCCAGCTCTGAGTCTGTGTCGTATCATTATTGCTCTGTATTTTTATTTTTTTCCAGAAAGACAGTTGTTAATCAGTTTGTATTAGAAGATATCCAGCATCATATTTTAACATATTTTAACACTTGGTTTGCTGTTCATACTGAGGGAGGCAACCCTGAGGCATGGTTAACCATTATGAAATGGTATGACCCATTTGGGGGTGTTTGAAGTTATGGCTATTCACTTCATGTAAAGCCTAAAATTCCATGAAAACTCCTGAAAGTGGGCATGCCTATCTTTTTTCTTCAGTCCTCTGAACTTTCTTTTCCATACAGACCACTAGGGACTGCTCACCCCTTTCCCCTGTAAGTAATATTTAGTTCTTCCAAGAAAGTAGAATGTTAGGTTTTTATGTCAAATGATAAGTATATTTAGTTGTCAACAGATTGTCTCTTGGTTTGGTAAACATATTACAAAAAAATAATAATAAAATAAATAAATAAATAAAAAATTAGCACTGAATTATTGTAGTGACTTATTCATATCATATGGTCTGTGCGAGGAACAGACCATATGATATGACAAAGAAAATCATCCTCTAAATTATAACTACATAACAGCTATTCAAATTGAAACACATACAACCTATACATCCTAAGGGCATTTCTCTGCTCCTCAATAGTGCAGATGAGGACATCACAACTTACCTGGCTAAAACCAACCTGTTTTGTATAGTCTTTGTATATGTCTACAAAAACCAAAAACTCTTATGCCATTGTGTTTGTGTGTGTGCATGCATATATATATATATATATATATATATATATATATATATATATATATATATATATATATATATATATATATATATATATATATATAATGTGTTTCACTGTGATCTTTGTGAGATTTTCTATCAATAGCATTATCATCTACCTTGCAAAAAGCACACACCTTCCACTACAAACTTACCCATGCCTATACGGGTAAATATGGGCATCCTTGACTTTCTCTCACAGTTCCTGTTCAGCCGCTGCCCTTTTGTGTTGGACAAGGTCAACGGCAGGTCTGTGAATCCTCAGTGAAGAAAAATCAGCACAGTTTCCTCCTGGAGTAAAAGAAAGAAGGAGGAGTGTGCCTTTTTGATTTCCCAGGAGGAAAGTTTGGAGCCTCGCTGTCCTCATTCATGCCCTGCATGAATGAGTGCAAATTAAAAAATGAAAATGTCTCTTTCCATGTTCTAACCCTTCCCCAGTAATTGTTCTGTTCTCTTATAGACATTTGGATATTAGCCAAATACTGTAGTCACGTTATTCAGCAAATTCATACACCGTAACTAGACAGTTGAAGACTGAATGAAATAGACCAGCTGATCTTTTTCCAATTTTCAATTGTCCAGTTCTGGTGAGCCCAGTGTAGCCTCAGATTCCTGTTTTTGGCTGACAGGAATGGAACCCAATGTGGTCTTCTGCTGTTATTGTCTGTCCTCCTCAAGGCCAGCATGTTGTGCACTGAGATGCTTTTATGCTCACCACAGTTGTAAAGAGTGGTTATCTGAGTTACTGTAGACTTCTTGTCAACTGTAACCAGTTTGGCCATTCTTCTCTGACCTCTGACTTCAACAAGGTGTTTCCACAGAACTGCATAAACTCTAGAAACTAGTTGTTTCTAGTTGTGTATGAAAATCCCAGGTGATCAGCAGTTTGTGACAAAGGGCTCTCATACAGGTTATATGGATCCATGCGCAAAGGTTTATTTAAACAGGGAGCAAGGTCAAGAGCGTTCTAGGTCAGGCACCAAAAATCAGATAATAAAAACAATCCAAAACAGTCCAAAAAATGTGGTCAGAGATACAGGCAAGGTAAAAAAAAAAAAATACAGAAATCAGAAGCATAAACAAATCCAGAGCTTTGCATCAGTCAGGGCTTTGCATGGAAAATGAGTATGACAACCAAAGAAGACATTTAAAGTGCATTGTACTGCTGACATATGGCTGATTGGATAATTTCATGAATAAGTAGGGGTACAGGTTTTACTAATAAAGTGGCAGGTGAGTTTATATATGGTTCTTTCACAGACAAGAGGTGGAGTTCTGTATGTTGTAATACAGATTACATTTTTAAATTTATTTTTGCATCTTCTGAAACTGATGTTTTTGTGTTGATAAGAATTTTTATTTCCAAAATCTAATTGTCCAGTGATTTGTGCAGATTACTTTGTAACATAGTCAGTGACATACTAAATCAATCAAATAGATTTGATCTGGCATTTCTACAGCAGCCTTACAAACAAACATGTTATTTCAGTCATGAATGAGATTAAGAGAGTTGCAGGATTCCAACCGCAACTCAATAGTCAATAAGTTGCTAAGCTGAACTGACTTAGCAGGAGTTCACTGCCAGTCAACTGTAAGCTAGAGTTAACAGCAATTTCATGAGAATTGCATTTTATCAAGATGACATTTTGTTTTACAGTGATTATCAAAATGACAATAATATAAAAAAAAAATATTTCAATAAACGAGAAACCCACACTCATGAGCGACAGTCCTCAGGGTTTATTTCCCATATTTAGCAAAAAAGAAAAAGTGACAAACTAGGCAATTTTACAAACTGAGCAACTATGGTTAAACTTCTGTGAGCTTTTTTTCTAAAATATGTAGAATAAAATTTGCAACTATGTGTGTAGGATACAGTGCCCTCCACTAATATTGGCACCCTTGGTAAATATGAGGAAAGAAGTCTATGAAAAATTGTCTCTGTTGTTTAACCTTTTGATCTTTTCTTTAAAAAATTCAAAAAAATACTCTGCTCTCATGGATATCAAACAATTGCAAACACAGCACAGGTTTATTTATTTTTTAAAAATCTTTGTTAATTATAGGTGTGCAAGAATTATTGGCACCCTTTTAGTCAATACTTTGTGCTACCTCCCTTTGCCAAGATAACAGCTCTGAGTCTTCTCCTATAATGACTGATGAGGTTGGAGAATACATGGCAAAGGATCTGAGACCATTCCTCCATACAGAATCTCTCCAGATCCTTCAAATTTCGAGGTTCACACTGGTAGACTCTCCTCTTCAGTTCACCGCACAGGTTTTCTTTGGGTTTCAAGTCAGGGGACTGGGATGGCCATGACAGGACCTTGATTTTGTGATCAGTAAACCATTTTTGTGTTGACTTTGATGTATGTTTTGGATCATTGTCCTTCTGGAGGATCCAACCATGGCCCATTTTAAGCTTTCTGGCAGAGGCAGTCAGGTTTTCATTTAATATCTGTTGATATTTGATAGAGTCCTTGATGCCATGTATACTAACAAATTGTCCAGGTCCTCTGGCAGAAAAACAGCCCCAAAACATTAAAGAGCCACCACCATTTAACCGTGGGCATGAGGTACTTTTCCATATGGCTACCTCTCTGTGTGCACCAAAACCACCTCTGGTGTTTATTGCCAAAAAGCTCTATTTTGGTTTCATCTGACCATAGAACCCGATCCCATTTGAAGTTCCAGTAGTGTCTGGCAAACTGAAGATGCTTGAGTTTGTTTTCGGATGAGAGTAGAGGCTTTTTTTCTTGAAACCCTTCCAAACAACTTGTGGTGATTTAGGTGACTTCGGATTGTAGTTTTGGAGACTTTCTGACCCCAAGACGCAACTAACTTCTGCAATTCTCCAGCTGTGATCCTTGGAGATTTTTTGTCCACTCGAACCATCCTCTTCACAGTGCATTGAGACAATACAGACACACATCCAATTCCAGGTTGATTACATACCTAAAAACATTTGATTGTAATTTCAGATCTAAGCACTTGGAAAAGTTTACAATCAAAATTCTTTAAATTGGTAGCTGTAAAAGTAAAACCATACTACTAGTCCATTGGGCTCAATAGGTACTTCTACTGTTACCTTAAATGGGTAACTAAACCGGTCAGTAGAGCTCCATAACACCTAATCTAAAAGATGAATTTGAAAAAAAATAAAAAAAATCACTGAGATTCTGTTGAATGTGATCCAATTAGTAAGTATTAACATAAAAATAAAATTTTGGGTTATTATTTCATACACACACACACACACACACACACACACACACACACACACACACACACACACACACACACACACACACACACAGCTTAAATTCAGATATATTGGTAAGGTTTTTAATTTCCTTGTCTAAGATTTCTTGATTGGAAGGTCAGTTCAAATCCCAGCACTGCCAAGCTGCCACTGTTGGGCCATTGAGCAAGCACCTAACACTCAATTGCTCAATTGTAAAATGAGATAAATGTAAGTCCGGTCCTGATAAGGGTGTCTGCCAAATGCCATAAATGAAATCCTCAAGGTGTTGATATTTACATTTACATTTATTCATTTAGCAGATGCTTTTATCCAAAGTGACTTACAAATGAGGAAATACAGGCAAAGCGATATATCAAGCGGAGAACAATATAAGTAGTGCTACCATGCAAGATTTTTAATTGAGTTCTAGAGAAGCAAAGTGCACAGAGTAGAGATGTAAGATGTAGTGTAAGTGCAGTTTGTTTGTTTGTTTTAAATAATGGGGGGTGGGGGTGGAGTTAGGGGTTAGTTAAGTGTTCACAGAAGAGGTGGGTCTTTAACCATTTTTTGAAGATAGTGACAGATTCTGCTGTCCAGATTGAGGTTGGAAGTTCATTCCACCACTGAGGGACAGTCAGTTGGAAGGTTGTGGAAAGGGACCTAGTGCCTCGCTGAGTTGGCACTACCAGGCATCGGTCGTTAACTGATCGCTGGTTACCTGAGGGAACATAAACCTCAAGGAGAGTGTTGAGGTAGGGGGGTGCTGTTCCAGACAAGGACTTGTTCGTGAGCATCAGGGCCTTGAATTTGATGTGGGCAGCTACAGGAAACCAGTGGAGGGAGATGAAGAGGGGTGTGACATGGGTTCTTTTGGGACTTTCTTTTGACTATCTACATGTGAATGGGGGGAAAAGTGGGTTATCCTTTTGTCACAACTGACCGAAAACCATTTTAATGACATGTTTGGTGATTGGAAACTAACCTAAATTAACTACATATTAAGATGTTGACTTAAGTAACACTCCATAATTCATTTCTTTACAGCAACATAGTTTGAAAATCTTCAATATTTTCCAAATTCATAGCCATTTTTTCCCTAAAATTATACGTTTTAAATAATTTATGCATGAAAGGATTAAGTATTAAATCTGGAACTTGTAAAAGAATAAAGGCTGTCCTGCAGTCATCAAACTCAGTGCCAGTGGCCTCAAGTATAGGATGTAAATGATATTTTCTGACTAATCCTGTACACGCTAGAGCAGTAGGTGGCGGTATACATCTCTTCTGTTTGTTCACACCCAGCTAATAAGGCCGCCGAAGAAGGACACTACAATTCCCATAATGCACCACAGTAAACGTTGTCATAACGGAAGTGTTAAGCTACTTTAGAGAGGAAATGTTTTGATACACATTGATATATCTCTACAGTATTGTTTGTGTATCGACCTTTGTATTCTTTAGCTAGTAATACATTACTCGTGTATACTTTATTGTTGGTGAGCTAGCATGTTTAGTCAGCTAAGCTAGCATGATAGTTCATGTACCACAAATTTATTTCGCTAATGTGATGTGAGCTTAGAAGGAAAAGTCAGTTTGTTACATTTCAGGATGTACACCTTGTTGTCAGGTCTTTACAAATACATGTTTCAAAAAGAAGAATATTGCGTTTTGATTCTCGGGCTCGATAATGCTGGCAAAACGGTAGGTTTCTTATCCTGCTTTAGTTCTCTACATGTTTATCTGATGACTAGTCGGCATGATGACGGAACCTAGCCAGACTGTGTTCTTTATATATACTGTAAAAACCGCACCAGTGAATCTACAGGTTAGAGTTTTCCCTCTGGAATATTTACTTGGCTGTGGTTCATCCCGTAGACATTTCTGGAGCAAACAAAAACGAAATTTAGCAAGAATTACAAAGGAATGAGCCTTTCCAAAATCACCACCACGGTCGGTTTGAATAGTAAGTGGATTTAAAGGCTTTGTCGTGTTTAGGTATATAAACATACTGCTTTGTTTATAACACTCCATGTCTGTCCTGTACAGTTGGCACTATAGATGTGGGGAAAGCACGTCTGATGTTTTGGGATCTTGGAGGACAAGACGAATTGCAGTCACTATGGGACAAAGTAAGAGCTAATTTTTTTTTTTCAAATATAGTGATTCCAAATTGGTACTAGATTGATAAAAGGCCACAGTGGTGCTTGAAAGTTTGTGAACCCTTTAGAATGTTCTACATTTCTGCATAAATGACCTAAAACATCATCAGATTTCCACACAAGTCCTAAAAGTAGACAAAGAGAACCCAATTAAACAAATGGGACAAAATATTATACTTGGTCATTTATTTATTGAGGGAAATAATCCAGTATTACATATCTGTGAGTGGCAAAAGTGTGTGAACCTTTGCTTTCAGTATCTGGTGTGACCCCCTTGTGCAGCAATAACTGCAACTAAACGTTTCCAGTAACTGTTGATCAGTCCTGCACATCAGCTTGGAGGAATTTTAGCCCATTCCTCAGTACAGAACAGCTTCAACTCTGGGATGTTGGTGGGTTTCTCACATTAAGTACTTGCTTCAGGTCCTTCCACAGCATTTCTGTTGGATTAAGGTCAGGACCTTGATTTGGTCATTCCAATACATTAACTTTATTCTTCTGATGAGCCTCAACAACTCTTTTTTTTTAGGTCCTCAGAAATCGCCTTTGTTTGTGCCATGATGCTCTTCCACAAATATGTGTTGTGAAGATCAGACTCTGATAGATCCCTATTCTTTAAATAAAACAGGGCACTCACACCTGATTGTCATCCCATTGATTGAAATCACCTGACTCTAATTTCACCTTCAAATTAACTGCTAATGCTAGAGGTTCACTTTTGCTACTTTTTGCCGATATGTACAGATATGTAATATTGGATCATTTTCCACAATAAATAAATGACCAAGTATATTATTTTTGTCTCATTTGTTTAATTGGGTTCTCTTTGTCTACTTTTAGGACTTGTGTGAAAATCTGATGATGTTTTAGGTCATATATATAATATAATATAAATATAATGTGTGTGTGTGTGTCTATAGGAAATTCTAAAGGGTTCACAAATGTTCAAACACCACTTTAGGTACCTGTCTGCTGAAAAATCCAACTTGGTCTGTCTGACAAGTTCACAACTGCCAAAACACATGTTGAGCTGGTAAACCTGGAAGACCATCTTTGCCAGCTACTAACTGCTTTTAAAAGGATCAGGTCCTGAATTACTGCTACTATTCATTAACTATTCATTCATTCATTCATTCATTCATTCATTCATTATCAGTAACTGTTCAATGTCATGGTGGATCCGGGCATGAGGTCGGGAATTCAACCTAAATGAGATGCTAGTCCATTCACAGACAGGAAAATAGAGAACTTGGAGGAAACTGACACAGGGAGGACATGCACAGAAACTCTACACAGATAGTAACCTGCACTCAGGATCGGACCGGGGCAGTGGAGCTGTGAGACGACAATGCTACTCGCTGTGCCACCAAACTGCTCCTCTCTGTAGACAGATTATTTAGACACTTAAACAACAGTAAGGCAATTTGAAAAGCAAACGTTTATTGGGCAATTTAATGTATCAGCTGACAAAGACGTTCGACCAGTTTGATTTGTTCTGGTAGCTGGTCAGATCAGGCTGGATTTATCCATTTGTTTTGCTCTGACAGAATAAAAGTAAACAAATTTTTATCCCATGACCCACCATTAGCCCTCTGTTTTATGTCCTATTTTCCTCCAGTACTATGCAGAATCTCATGGAGTTATCTATGTAATTGACTCCACTGATGAAGAGCGTCTGACTGAGTCAAAGAATGCTTTTGGTGAGTCTGAAGTCTGTACTAAAGGTCCTTGAGCAAGGCCCTTAACCCTCAATTGCTCAGATGTATAAATGAGATAAAATGTAAGATGCTCTGGATAAGGGTGTCTATCTATGATGGCCAGCAGAGTTCATGTGGATGGGTGCTAGCATATTACTCTGACCTTTTGGTTTTGTCCACTTGGGCTCTCAACATGTGAAATTCATTTTATATTGATTTGAGCTGTGAGAATAGTCAAGAGTGCTGTCAGTGTCCTGTTTTTCTTTGCATTGATCTCCCAGGAGGTTTTTTTTAGCTCTCATGTCCAACATGGAAAGTAAATTTGTGGACATGACATTAATGTTCATTGCTCACTCTATAGATAGTTTTACATAGTGTTACTGAACTTTTCTTTTCTGTATCAATGAGAATCTCTTGCTGATGTTTTACTTCCCCAGAGAAGATGATTAGTAGTGAGGCTCTTGAAGGTGTTCCTCTTCTGGTGCTTGCAAATAAACAAGACGTAGAGGTACGCACTCGTAAAATGCTTTTTTTCTGATCACAGATTTTTGTAAAGCATGCTCCACTCAGATGACTTGTTTCGTTTTTAGTCACTAGGTGGGGCTCTATTTTCAAATTAGAGCCGCTGAACATTATTGAAAGTCTTTTCATGTTGTTTTGTTTACCTTGGATCAACACCTAAGCTAAGGTGATGAAGTCTAAAGTATATTTATGACTAAGCTTTAATAAGTCATGCTTAAATATAAGCTCAAGCACTTGAGGATTATTATTATTGAACATCATAAATCTAGAAAATAATAATGATGAAATGGTAGCCTTAAATAATGCATGTCTGCAGGCAGTATAATGAGTTGGAATGTAACTTCTTGAAATTATGGTAAATCATACCCAGATGAGGCCTGATCTGTTTAGAAGATGTTTGTACACATTGTTGCTGTGTGGCATAGCCCATGTAATATAATCTGGCAGCAAGTTAAGCTAGAATCTTTTTTTTCCTCCCTAGAATTGTTTGTCTGTACCTGACATTAAGACAGCATTCAGTGACTGTGCACCCAAAATTGGTAAACGGGACTGTCTGGTCCAGCCCTGTACTGCTCTGACCGGGTAAGCTTATCCACCTCTCTCTCTCTCTCTCTCTCTCTCTCTCTCTCTCTCTCTCTCTCTCTCTCTCTCTCTCTCTCTCTCTCTCTGCTCACTCTCTCTCTGCTCACTCTTGCGTGCTCACTCTTGTATTATTTAGTTGTGGGTATAAAAATAGAACCACCCTCCCCTCCCTATTTCTAAAAAGGAAAGATGCATTTATTTTTAAAAAAATGTAAGTGCAAGATTATCATGCAGATAGTTTATGTCATAAGGTGTAAATTTTATCACAGGTAGTTTACATGTCATAAAATACATACAGTGCTGTGAAAAAGTATTTGCCCCATCCTGATTTCTTGTTTTTGTGTCTCATACTAAATTGTTTCAGAAATTAAAAAAAAAATCTAAGACAAAGGCAATCTGAGTAAACACAAAATACAGTTTTAAATGATAATGTTATATATTGAAGCAAAAAAGTTATTCAATACCAACTGGGTCTGTGGTAAAATGTATTTGCCCCATAGTTACTAATTCCCCAAATCTATGAAACTGCATTCATAATGGGGTTCAGCTGGACTAGACACAACCAGGCCTGATTACTGCCAGTCCTGTTCAATCAAATCAACACTTAAATAGAACTTTTTCAACAGCATGAAGTTGGTTAAAATGTGTTATCCAGTAACACACTATGTTGAAATTGAAAGAAATTCCAGAAATGATGAAGAAAAAGGTGATTGAAAGACATCAGTCTGGGAAGGGTTACAAAGCCATTCCAAAGGCTCTGGGACTCCAAAGAATCACAGTGAGAGCCATTATCTCCAAATGGAAAAACTCGGCACAGTAGTGAACCTTTCCAAAAGTGGCTGACGTTCCAAAATTCCTCCAAGATCACAGCAAAATTCCTCCAAGAGCACACTCCTCATCCAGCAAGTCAGAAAAGAGCCAAGGACATCATCAAAGGACCTACAGGCCTCTCTTGCATCAATAAAGATCACTGTTCATGACTCCACTATCAGAAAGACACTGGGCAAAAATGGCATCCATGGAAGAGTGGCGAGGCAAAAAAACACTGCTAACCCAGAAGAACATTAAGGCTCATCTGAATTTTGCCAAAACACACCTTGATGATCCTCAAACCTTTTGGGAGAATGTTCTGTGGACTGATGAGTCGAAAGTGGAACTGTTTGGAAGACCGTTACATCTGGCGTAAACCAAACACAGAATTCCACAAAGAGATCATCATACCTATGGTCAAGCATGGTGGTGGTAGTGTGATGGTGTGGGGATGCTTTGCTGCTTCAGGGCCTGGGCAACTTGCAATAATTGAGGGAAACATGAATTCTGCTCTCTACCAGAAAATCCTAAAGGAGAATGTCCGGTCTTCAGTCCCTAAGTTGAAACTCAAGTGCAACTGGATTATGCAGCAAGACAATGATCCAAAGCATAGGAATAAGTCTACCTCTGAATGGCTCAAAAAAAAAAAATTAAAGTTTTGGAGTGGCCTAGTCAAAGTCCTGACTTGAACCAATGGCGATGCTGTGGCAGGACCTTAAATGGGCAGGTCAGGCTCGAAAACCCTCCAGTGTGGCTGAACTAAAGCAGTTCTGCAGAGAAGAGTGGGCCAAAATTCCACAGTGCTGTGAAAGACTGAGCTCCAGTTATCAGAAGCATTTAGTTGCAGTTATTGCTGTTAAAGGTGGCACAACGGGTGATAGTTGGATAGTTTTTTTTTTTCTGTTGTTTTTGTTGGGCACTTGAGCAAGGCCCTTAACCCTCAACTGTTCCCTAGGCGCCGCAGCAAAAGGCTGCCCACTGCTCTGGGTGTGTTCATGGTTTGTAGTGTGTGTGTGTTCACTACTCACAACTCCTAATGTGTGTGCACTAACTTGGATGGGTTAAATGCAGAGGACAAATTCCAAGTATGGGTTACCATACATTGGCCTTCACATGTCACTTTTACTTTTCACTTCACTTATAAAAAAAAAAATAAAATAAATAGTAATAAAAACTGTATTGTGTGTTTACTCAGGTTGCCTTTGTTATATGTTGTATTTTTTTTGAAGAAAACTATTTAGTATGATTTATACACAAAAACTGTATACAATAATAAAACTGTGTCTTGTGTTATTACTGTATTATTTATATACTTTTTATCCTGTTGTTTTTTCAGTCAGGGGGTGAACGAAGGAATTGAGTGGATGGTGAAGTGTGTGGTTCGGAACATTCATCGTCCACCTCGACAAAAAGACATTACATAAATTCACTTTTTGTGTGTGTGTGTGTGTGTGTGTGTGTGTGTGTGTGTCCGTCCTGATCTTTTGATCTGTGGGAAATCAGTCCAGGTGAATTGTATTGCAGTGGTTGCATTTATCCCATCTTCTTGTCTTACACTAAAGCACCAGCTAAGGACAGGCATGTGCTCGTGTGTAAAGTGGACTTTTTTCTTTTTTTTTTTTTTTTGCTTTTTTTTTTTTTTTTTTTTTTTTTTTTTTTTTTTTTTTTTTTTTTTTTAAGTATACATTATATGTAAGAGAGTTTGCTTGATGTGAATTCTGCTGTGGTGCAGAACCTTGTGCTGTGGTGTTTACCTTGGAGCAAGCCTCTCTGTTCAGCAGGATGAAAGGATAAAAAAAAGTGTTTTTTTTTTTGTTTTTGTTTTTTTTCTTGTTTATTAACACTAAAATATTATTGAAATAATCTAGACATTCTACATTGAATATGCACAAATACGAGTCTTTGCCCAGCAGCTTGCAGGTTTTTTTCTTTATTTTGGAACCATACCACATCAGATTTTTTTTAACAACTTATATAAACTTATATATCTGTAATAAACACCATTGTTGAAAGTGATTTAAGCCTCTGTGACCTCTGTTTACTAAAACTGGCCTGGTTCTTTAAGAAGCTGGGGGATTTGAACGTGCAGGAAATGCTTGCTTTTTATTTACAAGTAGTATTGATTTGCTTTCCAGGATCAAATGTAAGCCTGAAACCAGTCATCTAGTGTCAATCAGTGAGTGTCTAATTTGATTAAAGTTATGAGTACTATCTTACACGGTCCCATGTGAGTGTTTATCCTTATATTTGTGTCAAACGTAACTTGTGCTGATTCCTTTCTGGATTGGCAAAATCCCATGAGTCTACATTTCTTTTTCTCTCCCTTTTTCCCTGGGTGCAGTCCTTCCCCTGCTTACTTCCTTTAGAGGATTCATAAAAGCACCTCCCTATTAATACAGGCAATGTTCTGGCTCTTTCTTATTTAAACACTGAAAAATATACAGGCTCTAGCTTCACCACAGCGTTTAAGCCTTATGAGCAATCACTGACTTGGACATCACTGATTTACCGTATGTAACAAAAGAAGTACTGAATAATGGCATGAGATATTGTGGGGTTTTTTTTTTTGTTTGTTTGTTTTTTGACAGCATGTATTTAACAATGGCACACCTTTAAAGTTTGTAGACTATATGGAAGATTAAGAAAACAACTTACAACACCACAATAACTTTAAAGGTCTGATATAGCTTTATACCCATAGTGTGTTGGTGTACATGTTTGTCTCAGAGAACAGGAAGAATCTCTGCCTTACACAACTCTATTTAGATAGTTACTGTAAATAGAGTTGTAAAGCCTGCTTATCTTTAGCACAGGGCTTCCTTATTCAAAACAATGTGACTCTAGCCCTCTTGCAAGCCATACTTAAAATGTGATCTCGCACCCGAGTTGTGTATGATGACTGTATTATATTAACTGCTTTAGCTCATGAGCTCCAAACCTTCTACATTCTATAGTAGTAACATTCATAGATGTGTAGCAGTTTCTTACATGGAAGTTTAGTAAATAAAAGTGATAAAAATCAAGGTATACCACTATTCATCACATATTACACCACATGATGATTTCAAGGTTTTGAAGAATTTGTGTGATTAATCATTAGTTAAGCAAAACAAAATAGTACACTAAGAACGCTAAGTATTTAACTTTGGGATGTACAAACATGCTGTAATAAATGCTTTGTCCCACCCCTTGTAACTCTTATAGGAAATGCATTTTGTCATTATACCACACTCCTGACCTGATTTCTTTTGTTGTGCTTTGTGCCTGCATGTGTGTGTGTGTGTCTGTCAGAGAGAGAGAGAAACTCTTTATGTTGTAGGTTGCATAATCTGCCCTTTGTTTCCTAGACAACAGCCCTGCATTCAGCCCTGCATTTCCCCACACACCTGCAACAAAATGCAGTTGCACTATAAAAATCGCTTCGCCAGATCTCTTGCCTCCTGCGCACCCCGTCCCCTCCCCTCACTTTTTCTACTGCTCCATCTCCCCTCCCTTTCTGTCCCTTGCTGCATCCCTAGCTCAAAAAGAAGAGCACCTCGACATCACTTAACTCCAAGTCACCTTCCCTTTTCCAGCTTGCTCTTCTTTCTCATTCTCCATCTTTCTGTCCACCATCTGACCAAATCCAGCACCGTGATGGATAACACCATGTCAGGTAGGGCCCAAAACAATCTATTTTCTAATGAACAGGGAATCTGCATCATCTAAGCCTTTATGGGGTATATCTAGAAAGCTGTGCAGGATGATATATTATCACGGAACTTAAAACTTCCATTTAGTTAACGCTGTAATAGCAAAATTTATCTGGACAGTGGAAAATATATAAACCTAATGCTATGCTAAAAGCTAAAAAAAATTGTAGTGTCCTTAATTGTGTTGCATGATTGCATTGCAGTTTTATAGGGCAGCATGCCTGGGGCAATTTTCAGGGAATGTATGTGCGTGATTTCAGTCTTGACAAAGAAACGAGAGCTATCTATGATCATACGTCAGTGTAAATGTCGGTCCTTGAAAAACACAGTCTTGCAGGAGTACCACCCACTAGGCCTTCCTTCAGGGAATACCATCTCAGAATTTATTCAGCACCTGTTCCTCATAAATGGTATCATTCCAGTTTACAGGCTTCTGTTAAATCTTTGAGTCATAGGAGTCTATATGGCTGTGACCTGGCATTGACAGACACTTGCAACAAACTGGCAAACAAGCCTGACTGAATTCAATCTCAAATCTGAAGAAAACTTTCAAAGATAAGGACTAGCCAATGATTTACATGCCAGTAGGGAATATCCATTAAAAGTCTACTGTTTGGAAAACATAACACTTGTGGATTTTGTATCTTAAATGTGTCATTTTTAGTAGTATTTTCGTATTTAGTAGTATTATAGATTATTGTCACATTTTTGCATAACATTTCAGTCTGTTTCAATCTGTGAATGTTTTTTTCATTTGTCTTTATATTTGTCTATTGTACCAGAGCCCAGTTCGGTAAAAACATTGGGCTTGGAATATTTTCGCCATCCTGAAATGTCACCTCTTTTCTAAGCTCACTGATGATAAATAACATAAACAAACACACACCACCCTTCTCTTAGCTCACACAGTGCCAAAAATATCCTTCACCCGAATTGGCAGAAATGTTTTTGTTCATCTTCAGTAACTGTTTTAGCCTGGTCTGGTGGACCATTCCCATCATCATAGGAATGCTGAGCACGAGACCGGAATGAACCCTAAATGGGATACCAGTACATCATAGGGCATCACACACTTCTCCTTTATATGGAATGAGGTATAGAACATTGAGTCTGAATGGATCATGTTCATAGATATAGGCAGCTGTAAGAAGCTGTGGCTGAAAGACTCTTTGGTGCCTGTCATGTCAATCAACCTAGGATGCGATGGTGGAGGAAAGCCATCAAGCTAAAGAAGGAGGGCTGTCCTGATTCAGTTAAGAGGTGTAGGAGGGCCAGAAGGGTTGCAGCAAAAGCAATTGCAGAAGAAAAATTTGGGCATTGGAGGAGTTTGGAGAGACCTTGGAAAAAATGTCTTTCAGGTGGCCTCAAAAATGTTCTGGCAAACAAACTGGCATGTCAGGCGGGGGAGGCCATACACAAGCTTTGCTGAGCAAGTGTGGGGGAGTGTTGACCTCTACTGGGCATATTCCAGAACATCCCAGTTATGTGCAGATGATGATATTCATTTGGCTGCATCCAAATTGGAACACAGACTTGCACTGAAGCATTTCACTGCTCAACATGAAACGGCTGGGATGAAAATCTGCACCTTCAAGGCCAAGGCCATGGTTCTCTCTGGGAAAGAGTGTGATGCTCCCTTCAGCTGAGGGGACAGACCTTGCCTCTTATTGATGAATGTATGTTCTTTTTGATTTGGAAGTAATGGAAAAAGAGAATGTGAGACTGACAAACAGATCAGGGCTGTATTAGTCTATGATGATGAAACAGGCGCTCAGTTTTTGGACAAGGAACAGTTTTTGGACAAAAAAAACTGTTTACTGGTCAGTCTATGTCCCTATACACACAATGGTCACAAATTGTGGTTAATGACCAAATGATTAATGTCCCAAGTACAGGTGGAAATAAGGTCCTTCCACAGGTTTGCTGGGCTTACCGTTTGTTATAGGGAGAAGAGCTCAGCAATCTGGGAAAGCCTCAGAGAAGAGGCACGGCTGATTGCCTCAGAACTAATTCATGGGTTTCACAGCAATAGCAGTGAACACTTTTGCAATCACAACTTCTCTATTTTTTCTCTATTTCTAAATAGGCTATTTTGTGCAGATCCATGACATATTATAATTAAGTTCATTTCCCTTTCAGGTTGTAACACTGCAAAATATTGACAAGTTCAAAGGGGGTAAATACTTGTGCAAAGCACTGTATTTCAACTTGGGATATCCAGGGATTTCCCAGGAATAACTGGATGCTGTGACTGGGGCTGACCTTCAGCAAGAAGGAAAATGAAGCAAAGAATGAATGAAAATTTGAATGAATGAAATTTTGCCTACCAACAATTCTTTAGTTTAATATACTTTACATATAAACCTAGTACAAATGTGATCTTTATGAGCATAAGTACTTTTTTGTGATTGTTGCCACCAAAAATGCTTAGAGATGCAATTTGCAGAGTTTTTTGTGCTTTTTTTGCGGAAAACAACTTGAATTGGCAAAATTGCAATTGCACCTTTTAGCTGTACTCATGTTCGATGCACGTGAATCGAAGAAGTCTTTGGCTGAATGCACATTGATGACGTCATATAACACATCTTGGCACAAATCTGCTGACAATCTGTGGTAATTTTGAAAATTGCAAGCTCCTCTGAATATTCTGGAGTGCACTTGATTTTGTGTTCATTTCTGTGATCGCAAAATCACAAAATCTTTGAGGGACTGCTGTGAAATGGAGTGAATCTGAGCCTAATAAATAAATGCAACATTATATCATCATTGCCTGATAAATGCCTGATAAATAATAATAATAATAATATAGGCAGAGTTTAAGTGCTGATATCAGAAGAATATACATTAAATGTTGTATACATTTTAAATTTGTAGTTGGCCCTTAAAAATGTCTTCTTACATATTGACTGTAAATGCTGTTATCTATAAATATCTGTTAAAAGTTTGTGCACCGCAGTTGAATTCTCTACAATTGCTCTTTCACAGCCTATTCTGAAAAACTAAAGGAGATGTCAATGCTGTCTCTCATCTGTTCCTGCCTATATTCTAAGCCTCATCATCAAACCATCAGCTGCTTTGATGGTATGTGGTGCTACTCACATTTATACCTTTGTTGAGGATACCTAATGATATATGAACAGCTGAACTAAATCAACTAGAACATGTTCTCCTACAGTATCAGTGTGCTACCAGAGAAAAGTAAAAAAAAATTAAAACATGCTGCCATATAAAGAACTTTACAATGTAAAGTAAGATCACTTTGTTGGTTTCTTTTTGTAGATATGGAGGTAAAGTCCCTGAATAAGCGAACATCTGGCCAGGCTTTTGAGATCATCCTGAATAGTCCCACTGATCTGTCACCAGACAGGCCTCAGAGCCTGTATCTGGCAGCCCACAGGAAGGAGCCCTCACTGGAAAACCTGCAGAAAAAACTGGATGCAGCTGAGGAGAGAAGAAGAGTAAAGAGAATCAATTTGACATTGATAATATAAATTAGCAGTGACAGTTTGTTAGAAGGTTTAGTAAACTTTGAATTCACCACTGATCATTATAATAATTTCTTCTCAATCAATATAATCATTTCTACTTATTTTCTGCAAATCTTTTAGTTGAAACCCAATTCAGTTCAGTTTTATTTATATATAAACTCATTTATATATAGTGCGTTAAACAATAGACACTGTCACAAAGCAGCTTTACGGAAAAGCATTTCATTGCCTTTGCCTCTTTGAACTGATATCTTTCATTCTACTTATATCTGCTTCTATCCACCTCTGGCTACAGAGTCTGGAGAAGCAGGTTTTGAAGCAGCTGTCAGAGAAACGAGAACATGAGAGGGAGGTTCTCTATAAGGTCCATGAGGTTAATAACAACTACAGCAGATTGACAGAGGAGAAGCTCAATCACAAAATGGAAGTAAGCAGTGAGAACCGCACGGCCCAACTCAGTGCTCTAAAGCAGCGCCTGAGAGAAAAAGTAAGCCTCACTTCTGCGTTTGTTCTATTTCTGCACATGGTATAAGCTCTTTTTTCTACATTTCTGGAGTTATACCCTATAAGAATGATACAGGCTTGAGTGCTTTATGTGCTCCAGCTTCAGTTGGCTCCTCTGTGAAGGAAGGACATTATAAACAATAATTTAAAGGTGTTTTCAGACCTAGTACATAGTTTTGGTGTTTTTTTTACACTGTATCAAGTTGTTCAAGCACTACGGCAAAGGAGTTGCTAACTTCCTAGACTTAGCAGTGCTAACAGTCTGGATACTGCCTCCTTTCAATTCCATGATCTCCATCCAAACCTCTCTTTAAAGCTCATGACAATGCCCCTGTGCACAAAGTGAGGTCCATGAAGACATGATTTGCCAAAGTCCAAGTGGCCTGCACAGAGCCCCGACCTCAACCCCACTGAACACCTTTGGGATGAACTGGAATACCAACTGCACCCCAGGCCTCCTCACCCAACATCAGTGCCCAACCTCACTAATGCTCTTGTGACTGAATGGGCAAATCCCCCCAACCATGCTCCAAAATGTAGTGGAAAACCTTCTTAGAAAAGTGCAGATTATTATAACAATAATCTATAATAATAAATCTAGAATGGGATGTTCAAAAAGCACGTATGGGTGTGATGGTTGGGTGTCCACAAAAGTATGACCATATAGGGTATTATAGTCTAAGCTTTTAAGTCTTTTATCAGGCTATAAAGATAGTTTAGCCGAAGTGTTCTTTAAAATCACTTACATTAGCTTTAATAAGATCATCATTCAGATGAGCACATGTTAGCTGTGTTTCTAAAAACTGGCATATGTGCTTTTCAGCTCAATAAGCCAAAAGGGAGCAAATCTATTTACTATGCTTGGTCCATATGACCCATGCTGCTTAGCCTAGCTAAACTACAAATAGCCTGGCTAAAATGAACAGAAGGTAGTCCCATAGTGCTAATCACTTCCTTTAGTGTGGTACTGTGCCAAAACTTCATCTTAATTTGAATCACATTGCGGTTGATTTCGTCTACAGCCGAATTCAAATAATGTGTTTGCCCCTAACCAAACAAATGAAAGTGGCATAGTGTCATAACTGAATCAAATGATGTAGGCATGAAAGCACCTATATGGCTTATGGCATAAATTAATTATATAATGAAATCTTTTTTCCAGGAGCTACATGCCGCAGAGGTACGCAGGAATAAGGAGATGCAGTCTGGACTCTCTGGCTAAGGCAGACACTACATCTTTCTAAGACCTGCCAACCTTGAAGAGGGTGGGGGGGGATCTAATAGTTATTCTAAATGCCTGAACTTCATAAAAAATCAACTTGCTTCACATTTAAAGTGCGCTTTCTGAAATACTCATGCACATACTGGTGGTGAATGAAAATGTATGGGTCGGTCATCCCCTGTAGTTTGTCAGTCTGTTAAAGCAATATGACACTTAATTGAATGCTAATAACAATAAAATTATTAAATGGAAGCAAAATGACTTCATATAAAATGTTATTTGTGACTCTCATTTGAAAAGACTATTTGTTATAAGTGTTGAACTAGCAAAATAATTTAATATTGTCTAAGATCGTTTGACCTTCTTACTTGTGAAAATGAAGGAACATCTGTGAAACCTTACATGCATTAAATGATCTATGAAGCTGGTTATTGTTAAAGAAGTACAATTATGAATATTACTTAAAATTCAATTAAAAACCTCTGTCAAATTAGCTAATGTTAGCTAGCTAGGTACCGCTATGAAATATATAGGAGTAGAGGTGTCTTCCTTTTTCCTACTTGAAGACTACCAAATGGTAAAATTGGTGTGCACTCATTTCATGTTCAGATTTGGTTGTAGGATTAAGAGGCTTTGCGTAAAGGGAGTGGATGAACCAAGCAAAACAGAAGCAGAACTTAACCTTTAAACACTACCTCTGTCATCAAAGCCACGGAAATTCCAATGCACAAAGCATAATGAATTTCTAGCCAACTCCCATAAGAATATGTGTGTGCATTTGTGATGCATACATATATATAAGGCATTGTAGTAGGTATATTATCTAAGGCTACCCTCTGGTCAGAGGGAATAGTTTTACTTCTACATAATCTTGTGTAACAATTCTGATGTCACACATTTTCTGATAAGCAATATTTAAATGACAATTTATGTGCAATATTGCACAGGTGTAATTCGCTTTGTTATCTTTTCACTAAAATGCAAGATGTTTACCTGAGTAAAACAATTTACATGTAACAGCTGGTAAATACAGCTTTGAGTTTTTCCAAAATCACAAGCAAGCAGTATGAATTCTAGGCATAGTAAAAATGAACAAATGATTGTATGCACGTTGTGCAGCTTCTGGTAGTTAAAAATATGCTTAATAGTCCAATACTTTTGGAGGGGGCTGTATGTAATGCATCAGTTTTTGCATAAATGTTGACTATGCATCACTTTTTTCTAGTGTATGTTGCAGTGTCCTTCACACCTGTACACCCAGGCCTCTCTGAGCAGAGTTCAAGACATTGGGGTATCTCAAAATTGTATTAGGGCATCTCTTCAAACACAAAATTACTCTTATTAGGATCAAACATACTGTTATAAATATATTATACACTTTGAATATAGATCATTTCTTTTTACAAGAGGTGTATGAAATAAGGAAGCAATTGAAGTCAGACTGCATGCTGTCACTGGAGAATCCATAAAATGTTCTGTGTAAAGATAAATGTGTATACTCTAAATGTCTATACTATTGATTGGGTGTATGTATATGCTGTTTATAATTCTTTATCACCATTGCCTTTTTAATAAACATTTCAGGATAATCATCATAACCACTGTGCACACCAAATATAGCTGCACTGTATTGACAAAGGATGAGTCAGTCCTACAGCTTTTACTTTGGAGATTTAAATCAAGAACTTCTGAAGATCTCAAACATCATGCAAACTGAAGACACTGACAGCAGTGATGGTGAATTGATTATGTCAGAGATACTGGACATCAGTAAAAACTATACTGAAAGAGTTTCTTGAGGAGGACAGTGCTTTGCAATTAAAATTACAGGACGGTGCATTTCCTCTTTTTCATACTGACTGTATTAATGGCAGTGGAGTGATGCATGTGAAGTAGTTCAACTTCAACAAACTTGTAATGTGACAGAACAACAGCATCCGTGAGTTGGTCCTGGAAGGTTTGACTCAGGCTTTGAAAAAAAACAACTTGATTAACTTGAGCCACTTTACAGACAGACATCAAAGGCAGAAAGAATCAGGGGTGATCATTCCCCTGGAGATATGGTGAGTGTAGAGATGTTGACCTGCGAAATATTGCCCAAAGGGAAGACCGCAGCGTGAGCGTTGAGCGTGCATATTCATCCCAAGAGTTTGTCTGTGCTATTGACAGCAATGTTGTGGTGACACCTAGTAACATGTGCATCCCTAAAGTATACACTATATTTTAGAAGAACAAATTGCATCACACTGGCAATCTTGAGAAACAGACTGTCAACAGATTTGGGAACAATCTTTTTATTGTGACATTCTTATGGATTATTTTGAAAGTACTTTGTTAGAGAATGGATTAAGGGTTCTTGAGAAACAGTACAGAATAAACAGAACTATCCTTGTGCCTGTTTTAAGAAAGATGACACATTTCAAAGATATACCTATACATTCATTATTGACTCAAGACCAAATTCTCAAGATCTTTATGATGTCATCAGTATGAAATACTGTGGCAAAGGATAGTGAATGGGGCAAGTATGCAGAGCAGCAATGAACTACAGTCTATGGTTCAGGAACTGAAATAACACATATATAGTTGTAATCAATATTATTCAACCCCATTGCAAATCAGGTTTATTGTCCAAATTTACAGACTTTCTGCTGTTTGCAATGAACAAATCAAACAAAAGCAATTGAAATAGTTCAACACAATGAAGTGGTTTTCCCAAATTCAACTGAAAATGCAACTTATAATGACTTCTTCAGTCTCAAAATTATTCAACCCCTTCATGGCAAGCATCTTTAGTACTTAGTAGAGCACCCTTTTGCTGTTATGACCTGCTGCAAACGAGATGCATAGCCAGACACCAGCTTCTGGCAGTGTTCCTATGGAATCTTAGCCCATTCCTCATCAGCAATGGCCTACAGTTCAGTAATATTCTTGGGTTTGCATGCTACAACCGCCTTCTTCAAATCAAAAAGTCAGGTGACTGTGATGGCCCTGTAGAATCTTCCAGGACGTCTTCTGCAACCAAGTCTTGGTGGAATTTGAGGTATGCTTGGGATCATTGTCCTGTTGGAAGGTCCAATGACGCCCAAGCTTCAGCTTCCTCACAGATGGCATGACGTTTTCTCCTAAGATTTTCTGATACTTCAATGAATCCATCTTGCCTTCCACACGCTGCAGGTTTCCAGTGCCAGAGGATGCAAAGCAGCCCCAGAGCATCACCGAGCCACCACCATGCTTGACTGTGGACAGAGTGTTCTTTCTTCATTCTTCTTTCTCCAGACATACTGCTGATCCATCATGCTGAAAAGTTCCAGTTTTGTTTCATCACTCCACAGAACAGAATCCCAGAACTTTTGTGACTTATTTATATGATTTTGAGCTGACTTTTCTTGTGCTTTTGGGTCAGTAGTGGTGTACGTCTTGGAGTTCTGGCATGCAAACCTTCTGCGTTTAGTACGCGCCATATTATGCTCACTGAAACCTCAGTGTCTGTTGCCACCAAGTCTTGCTGCAGGTCTTTTGCAGTCACTCGATTTTTCACAAGCTGCCTTCTCAGAAATATGGTTGCAGCCGTTGATAGTTTCCTTTTTCTGACCCGTCCAGGTATTTCATGTATTTTTTGCCCCTAGCCAGTTCAGGTATTTCAGGTGTTCCAGCTCAAGCACACCTGATGCAACTAATGAAGCCCTTGATTAGTTGCATCAAGTGTGCTTGAGACAACACCTGTTTTGCATATTTGTGCTGTTGTGAGGGATTCTATTCGGGGGTTGAATAATTTTGAGACTGGAGAAATCATTGTAAGTTGCATTTTCATTTGAATTTAGGGAAACCACTTGAAGCATTCACTGTGTTGAACTATTTCAATTGCTTTTGTTTGATTTGTTCATTGCAAGCAGCTGAAAGTCTGTAAATTTTGACAGTAAACCTGATTTGCAATTGGGGTTGAATAATTTTGATTGCAACTGTAGTACATTCCCAAAAAAACTTCAGCACAAAGGTTTTCAGTTTACTGCTGAGGATATACTAAATACCTCAGGCAATGAGTGTAGCTTTGACACTTTGAAGTGCTGTCAAAATAGCACCACATACCATTTTTCTGAGGTACATCAGAAAACAGGAAGACTGGTGCTACCAGACATTTGATAACAATACTGAGCCTATCATGTACAGTCCCCTTTAAAAGTATTAGTAAGGCTAATTTTTTTGTTTTTGCTTTAAACTGAAGACATTTAGGTTTTAGATCAAAAGATGAACATGAGATGATAGAATTTCAGCTTTTATTTTCTGATATTTACATCTAGATCTGTTAAACAACTTAGAATGGCACCTTTTGTTTAAACCCACCTATTTGTCATGTGATCAGAAATATTGGAACAAAGACTGCATTTGTTGATAAAAGGATAAACCAGCATGAAGACCAGAGTTGTCTGTGTGAGAAAGGAAACCATTTTCAAGCTGAGAAAAGAGGGAATACCAATCAGAGCCATTGCACAAGCATTGGGCATAGACAATACAACTATTTGCAGTGTCTTGAAAAAGAAAGAAACCACTGGTGCAATAACAGGCCGGCATCAAACAGGTCGACCAAGAAAAACAACAACAGTTGATGACAGAAATTTTAAGAGCTGTGAAGAGAAACCCAAAAACAACAGTCAGTGACATCACCAACAACCCACACAGGGCAGGGGTGAAGGTATCACAATCCACCATTTGAGTAAAACTTCAGGAGCAGAAATTTGGCCATACTACAAGATGCAAACCACTCATCAGCAGTAAGAATCAGAAAGAGAGTTTGGAATTCACAAAGAAATATAGAGACAAGCCACACAAGTTCTGGAACAAAGATTAACCTCTACCAAAGTGATGCAAATGCCAAAGTGTGGAGAAAGAAAGGATCTGATGCAAAACATATGACCTCATTGATCAGCACAGTGGAGGTTGTGTCATGGCTTGAGCTTGAATGGCTGTTCCAGAACAGACTCACTAATCTTTATTGATGATGTAACTCATGATGGTAGCAGCTAAGAAAGAAGCTGCAGTACATGCCTGGAAAAGGACCACAAAAGAAGAATGCAACAGTTTCTACAAGCAAGTGATAACCAACCAAATATTAAGTGTTATTTACTTTAATTTACATTAGGTTTATGGGGTTGTCTGCCACCAAAGGTGCCATGTTCTAAGTTGTTTAACACGTCTTGATGTAATATCAGAAAATTAAAGTTGAAATTTCTATCTATTGTCTCATATTCATATTTTGATCTCAAACCCAAATGTCTCCAGTGTAAAGCAAAAAAAAGATTTGTCCTTGTCCTTGTCCTTGTCCTTCCAATACTTTCAGAGGGACTGTGTGTAACACTAGGCTTATGATTTTATGAAACAGCACCATCTTCTGTGCCAAAGCTATGCTTACCATATAACAAACGATTATTTTCTCATGCAGAGATACAATTTTTTTTTTATTAAAAATAAATAAATAAATAGATAGATAGATAGATAGATAGATAGATAGATAGATAGATAGATAGATAGATAGATAGATAGATAAATAAGAGGGAAACTAAAAGACATCCAATTTGGTCAGCTTGCACCTGAGCAGATGAGGATTTTCAGAAGATTTACATCTGCATTTAGCATTTGGCATACACTGTATCTAGCATCAATTACAGAAGTACACATAAGCCACAGGTAATTTTTTTCAGATGTTAGTTATTTGTATATGTATTTGTATATGTATATGTATATGTATCTGATATATCTCATACATGGGAAATATTGTTAACATTGTTAACTATTAGTAGATGTATTACTTATCTAAATATACCTTTGTGTGTTTGGTTAAATCTTTGATATCCCTTCCCTAGCTCTCCTGACAAATCTATCATGTACATTCTCACTGTGTAGGCTGCATTTGGTTATTTTTTATATGCAGTAAGCTACATTAATCTGTCTATGTTAATGGTATAATGATTAATGAATTTGCAGTCGATAAGAGCACTTACATGGTAATATAGGAGAGAAACAATATGCCAGAGGAGAGTAGGACAGATGAAAAACATGACAGCCCAGTAGAAAGCAAACTTCTAACATTTCTGCCAACATTCTGCCTGCCTGACTGCGTGTGTGTGTGTGTGTGTGTGTGTGTGTGTGTGTGTGTGTGTGTGTGTGTGTGTGTGTGTGTGTGTGTGTGTGTGTGTATAGCCTCATTAGGGTAAGGGGAGATTGGAGCTGCAGTGGGTTGCCTCCACTCAGCCACAGCCATCTTTCATGAAGTTGAATCCACAAGCTCAATCAGTCCCACATGAGAGAGAGAGAGAGAGAGAGAGAGAGAGAGAGAGAGAGAGAGAGAGAGAGAGAGAGATTGTAGGATTGGGGGGTGGAAAGAGAAGGAGGAGGGGTACAATTTCTTCAAATATTTTAATGTTATTAAACTTAAATTGTGTAGGATATTGAAAAAATATATATTGTATATATTAAAGGAATCATAGACTCTGGATACCAGTCTGTGAAAGTCCTGGATGGAGAGCAGCACTGTATATTTGAAAACCAGAAAAAATAAAGATTGAATCATATTGAACCAAAAAGTGAAAGATTTGGGGAGTCAGGGTTTGTTACCCCAAAGCCAGATTCTCTGTCTGTCTGTCTCTCTTTCTCTCTCTGTCTCTCGCAGCCCACACACCACACTCCTAAACTCTACAACAACGGACCATCTTATTATTCAGAAGCTATCCTTTGTAAATGTGATAATTATATGCCTCTCAAAATCCCCTTACACAGAGGAAATATATCAGAGTATTTAAACACTGAGTCATTCCGACACCCCCGGTCATGGCTTGTGAGTGGGCTCTTTCTGTATTTCCGTGAACTCACCTTATTTCACTGTTTCATATATGCATGCATGCGTATATGTGTGTGTGCACGCATATATGTGTGTCTGTTGGCAGCTGCCATCACCATTGTACAGATGTGACCACAGCTCCCCGCTTTCACCACAACAAAGGCCAATTAAACGGCGCTGCCTCACAGGCCAAGCAGCCAACCGCTAGCCGCACTTCCACAAACACGCAGATCAGTTTAAAACCAAGAGGGGGAGGCAGTAAAGCTGAACCCAGGCCGAGGCCTCTGCTGATTCAAACCAGCCACTCCACTCACCCTGCAACTCCTTTACTTTTCAAATTAGTGCCACATTATGGTTGATTGTTTAGGAAGCACTTATTAACTTGCTAAATAACCGTTAGCTCTAAAAATCCATCAAATTATTATGGGTCACTGAATGAGGAACAGGAGCTGCTATGTTTGACTTGGAAGAGTGCAAGTGCTGGTTCTAATATGTCTCAGCTCATAGTGTCGTGAAAAATAAGCCTGGCTCAGAATTACCTCAGATGACATGTATTTTTCATTCCAGAAACACAAAACTACTAGCTCTGGCTACTGTTTCATGTTATTGAGAGCAAAATATTTCAGCCTATTTTACTATGTGCAGTGTAGACGTCCCAAACCTCTGCTGTTTGGATGACAGTATAGGCTGCACTGCTGTAGCTTTCATATAAATAATATAAAATCTAATCAAAGAAATTGTAATGATAAATTGAGCAAAAGAGTTCATTAATATGCTGTAAAGATAAGAACAGTTAGAAAAAGACCAGTTAGATATAACTAAATGATTTTCATCCTTTGATCTATTACACACCCGTGTGTGCATACATAGCTAAACAACAGCTGGGCAGGCATTAGTGCAAGGAATTGTTTGAGGCAGGAGGTGGAGGGGAAAGACCATCCTGAAGCATAAGTTCCTGGAATTGTTTGCTCAGCTCCTGCAGGGGGAGCTCTTTGCTAAAAGCTGGTCTGCTAACGTGGCGTGGGTAGTTCGTGGTGGCTTTGGTCAGGCTGACTGGAGCCCTTGGGCGCTGGCATGTGGCACAGTGTGTCGGGAGGGGCCCCCTCAAAAACCAACTGTTCAGGGGCCACACCCATCGTGTCCACTCAGTGTGGGGGATGCCGCGCTGCGCCGAGCTGAGCCAGGCCTCCCGATTTAGAGGCAGTCTCAGACCGCACGCCTCAGCCAGGGAAAGGGAAGGGTTTGCTGCTTTATTTTCAGGTTCAGACTGCATGGCAAGAGCTCTCTCCTTACTCTTACATGCATCTACTGAAGGCTGAAGCATTAATGATGCTTCACTGACAATATCTATCTTGATTAACAATGGGAAAACTGTTTCAAGTCTATTGCACAAACATGCACTTATATTATGTAAATAAAAAATAGAGAGGTTTTTGGGTGTTTTCTGAATCATTTTGATAGGAGGTCTTATGTGGCCCTCAAAATACAAGAATGTCCACAAAGCTCAAGGTGGTGGCTGTGTTATGCTCAAGAGTCTAATGTTTTCCTTTGTAATGGCTATATTTTACATGCTGCTGCTTCCCTCATTTAGTTTCAGGGTGTGGGAGCAGCACTGGGTGGTCTAAGCCTCCTTTAGCTTACATATGGTGTGGCTTTCTGGCCTTTCTTGTTTTGTTTTTGGGGTTTAAAGGAAAGGTTCTCTTTAGGTACAACCTGCTTATTTTTACCTTGATGTATAAGACTTCTGTCTCTGTGTCTGTTCTCTTCTCTTCAGTTTCCTTCCTTCCTCCCATCCTCTGAAACTGGGTGTGCATTGTTCTCCTTAAACGCTTTTGAGTTGAGCATTAGTGCATTTCCTTGTCTCAACGATGCAGCTAGTGTAACAGAACTGCTGTTTCTACAGTAAAGAGCGAAAGTCACAGTGATCTTTCACAAGCTGACAGATATGCAGTAAAATATTTTACTAATATTTACCTTGAAATGCAATGTGTGTTTATTCTCTGCTGTGTTGAATAGTATTACAAAAAAAATTCTAGACTTCATTCAAAATCCACTTTTGTTTCAGCAGAGGAGTGTGTCAAAGCCACAGGTTTATACAGTAGCTGAAACAAAGACTTTTCCTATTCACAGCAATAGAGCTTACTAGCAGAAATGTCTATTGGTGATTCACTTAAATTCTCTCTTACTGTAAACTCACTCTTACATAGATCTGTCTCTCTGCCTTATTTTCCATTGAAATTCCCATTTTTTTGTGACCATGCTGCCTGGAAAAAGCAGTCATGCTGCAAGGCAAGTCTGTCCCTGACCCTGTATCTCTTCCTCACCACATTTCCATCGTAAGAGCCACTCACACACATCTAATCATTTCACATTTTCCCTGCGTGGCAGGAGTATTAAACTGAATTTTCTGAGGGCTGCACTGAAGGAATTCAAGGACATTTGATTCCACTGATTCCAATTTAACCACCCGAGGCCTCACCGCGCTGACAACACACGCTGATGATGAAAGCATATTGACCCCAGACCAAAGAAAAAAGGCTCTGAAATATGTTCCAAGACAATCACTCACTCAGGAGATTTACAGTTCAAATATAACACCTCTGCATTTGAAATGTAATATTTGTTGAAGCCAAACACTACAGTATTACAGTTACAATAATCTTGTGTTAGGATAAAGAATAATCCATCATCCTGTTTGGGGATTAAAATATAGGATTTCAGATGAGGCCATTATAAAAGTTACTCAGTATTAAACAGTTTTTGTCACCCTTCTGTCATGACCAAGCCGATGTAAAGTATAAAAGTGAAGAAGTTCCCGCTCACACATTCTCCTCCTTGCACTCAGTTTTACACATTCTTGCACCCAGACTTGTTATAAAGTGCAGTAATCTATGCTTTTACAAGCTATTACTCTGCCCAAAAGTGAAGAAACTTTCATGTCAATAATTCAAAAATAGACACAAAATGATTTCCTACTAAATGGTTTCCTACTAAATCTTTAATTACAGATGCAGTCTCTTTTCCCCTTTGAAGAGAAATGTTGGTGGGGATAAGCACAGAAAGAACATCCCCGTAAAGTGCTTACTTCCACTGGTACTCCGTATTATAACCCTCTACACCTCTCCTTTCAATTTTATGCACGCTTTCAGGATGTGTTATTACTGATCATCAAAGGGAAATCACAAAGCTATTAGCAGAAATGGGGAAACCACATACAAATCGCAAGAAGAGCCTCACACTTCCTCACATTTCCTCATGCTACATCAATCAAGGCTTCCATATGTGGCACTATAATTTACCGTTTATATTCAATGCATGTGAAGCAGGGGCTTTAGTTGCATTTCAACATTGAAGATGTGCCATGAGCACTCAACCCATCATATGATTAAAGTTTCAGAATCAGTACCTAATAATAATTATTAACAATATGGTTATTTTTGCTCAGGATACTGTATATTACACTACAAATGTAGCAATACAACATGCAAAATATTTGAAATTTTAATACTTTAAATTACAAACAGACAGGCAACCATTTAGAGACAGCAAAGATGACATTGATAATGGAGTTATGCAAGGCTATAATGAAAACAGGGTCCCTTTTGGTCCTTTTTACTAGTTAGGTAGCACTATCACATCATTGCAGAGTTTTTAATCATAATCTCAAACACTGACTTTCTAAATGTAGCTAGCCTATGTTAAATGAGAAACCCAACACCCCCTTCTTCCCCTTCCCAAAAAGGGAGGATATATTTTATTGACATGAGATGAAAAAGGCAGTGCTCTAACTGTGGTTATGAATCAATCTTAGTAGGTCAGGTTACTGAAAATTAAAGAAGCTGTTCAAAGCATGTTCAAAAAGAATCAAATATTAAAATATGAATTCTTAATTTTGTTTAAATTATATTTTTCAAAAACTGAGTATATAATTTTGAGACTTTCTTCAGGCTTGCTCAGATCTGCTCAACTCAATCAGTTAAAAAGATTTCATATTGGACATCATCAAATAAGAAGTTAAAGGGTGGTAAGCATTACAAAAAATCATTAAAGTAATGATAATAGTTTAAAAAAAATATAGCAAAAACATATCAGCTGCAATTACTCCTTGTTTGTGCACTCATTAAAATGAAGTGTTTTGTTTATCATCTTGTTTTACCTTTTTTTTTTTTTACCATTTATAACTTTTTCAGCATCCTAGTTAGCATGTCCATGTTCTACCAATATATGATTGCTCGTGTGTTCGAATCTGTCCTCATTCCTGACAGAATTTCCTCTACGTATCATGTCTGTCTGTGCTTCATTAAAGTTTAGCTACAGGATAAGCTCTAATAAAGCTTCTGTGCAGACACATTTTACTGTCTTCAGCTTCCTCAAGTGAGACATATCCACAGTCCTTCTCCTAATGATATTACTTACAGTGATAATAAAAAAATTTAAAAAATACATCCCTTATTTGGTATTATTATTATTTTTTTTTTTAAATAACACATTTCCTTTTATTCCAAGTTCCAAGTATTTGAAACTATATGCAATGTTAATAAAGCTTCATGCTCTTAAGTTGTATATTTGTTATAGTTGTTCTTTGCATTTTTTATTTCCTTGGGGCAAATGTTGCAGTGTTGTTGTTTTTTTTTTTTTTTTTTGCAGACCCTACAGTTTTTTTTAGTATAGGCCTAGTATAGGTGACTTATGGCCTTTTTAATACAGGCCATAAATCACTTCATGGTATAAAGTATAAATACATTTACCAAATACCAAAAACTTTTAGAAAAAGTAAAATAAAACCCAGAGACGGCTGTTTGGAAGGACTTTCTTGTTGCTAACTTACAGACTTTCAGCTTTTTTGATATGAACAAATCAAATAAAAGCAATTGAAATAGTTCAACACAACGAATGCTTCAAGTGGTTTCCCCAAATTCAACTGAAAATGCAACTTATAATGACTTCTCCAGTTTCAGAAATATTCAACCCCTTCATGGCAAGCTTCTTTAGTACTTAGTAGAGCACCCTTTTGCTGTTATGACCTGCTGCAAACGCGATACATAGCCAGACACCAGCTTCTGGCAGCGTTCCTGAGGAATCTCAGCCCATTCCTCATGAGCAATGGCCTCCAGTTCAGTAATATTCTTGGGTTTGCGTGCTACAACCACCTTCTTCAAATCCCACCAGAGATTTTCTATGTGGTTCAAGTCAGGTGACTGTGATGGCCCTGTAGAATCTTCCAGGATGTCTTCTGCAACCAAGCCTTGGTGGAATTTGAGGTATGTTTGGGATCATTGTCCTGTTGGAAGGTCCAGTGACACCCAAGCTTCAGCTTCCTCACAGATGGTATGATGATTTCTCCTAGGATTTCCTGGTACTTCAATGAATCCATCTTGCCTTTCACATGCTGCAGGTTTTCAGTGCCAGAGAATGCAAAGCAGCCCCAGAGCATCACCGAGCCACCACCATGCTTGACTGTGGACAGAGTGTTCTTTTTTTCATTCTTCTTTCTCCAGACATACCGCTGATCCATCATGCTGAAAAGTTCCAGTTTTGTTTAATCGCTCCACAGAACAGAATACCAAAACTTCTGTGGCTTATTTATACGATTTTGAGGCGACTTTTCTTGTGCTTTTGGGTCAGTAGTTGTGTACGTCTTGGAGTTCTGGCATGGAAACTTTCTGCATTTAGTATGCACCATACTGTGCTCACTGAAACCTCAGTGACTGTTGCCATCAAGTCTTGCTGCAGGTCTTTTGCAGTCACTTGAGGGTTTTTCACAAGCTGCCTTCTCAGAAATGTGGTTGCAGCCATTGATAGCTTCCTTTTTCTGCCCCATCCAGGTATTTCATGTATTTTCTGCCCCTAGCCAGTTCAGATATTTCATGTGTTCCAGCTCAAGCACACCTGGTGCAACTAATGAAGCCCTTGATTAGTTGCATCAAGTGTGCTTGAGACAACACCTGTTTTGCATATTTGTGCTGTTGTGAAGGATTCGATTCAGGGGATTGAATAATTTTGAGACTAGAAAAGTCATTATAAGTTGCATTTTCAGTTGAATTTGGGGAAACCACTTGAAGCATTCATTGTGTTGAACTATTTCAATTGCTTTTGTTTGATTTGTTCACTGCAAACAGCTGAAAGTCTGTAAATTTTGACAACAAATCTGATTTGCAGTGGGGGTTGAATAATTTTGATTGCAACTGTATTTTTTCACAACAAATCTCATAAAGGTACAATATAGCACATGGTCTGGCATTTACTTTTACCAGAGCTTGAACAAACATGTTACAAGAAATGTGATGTAATACATACATGATGCTTGACAGTGCCCTCTAAAGGAATCTCATCTGTAGTCAGTATGCCATCCTGATGACTAACATAAAGAATTAAATGATTGTGCATTTGTGAGTGCGAGAGGTAGAGACTCAGAATGACAAAGACAGAGAGAGCAAAAGACACAGAGAAAGGGTCAGTTGGAGAGCAGACTGCTAAATATAGTCTGTGTGTTACAGTGAGGGCCAAACTCTCACAAACTACAAGCCTGCTCTGACCAAGCCTTGTAATTGAAGGAAAAAAATAAAGAATGAAATTATATGTTTATTTTTGAAAACAATTTTAATCTTCTCTCCACTCATTTTGGAAAAAAAGAGACACCCACAAGGTCACTCCAAACCAAGATGGGCTACCGGAAGACCATTTTAACTGTTTATTTGATAAATGTCTGTAAGCTAGCCTCACACAAAGTGGAAAAGCATGCTGCATTTTTCTGATATCTTAAGAAATCGACATTCCATTTTGTATATTGTATATATTGCATTTTATTTCTTTTTAAAGTGTCAATACCATCATACAAATTTTGTGTTAAACAAAATACTAAATAAGAGACATTTGGGAGATTTTTAGGACTTCCTTTTAAATGTGGCAACCAGTTTTAGCCTCTGTCATCCTTTCCCTTGCTTGTAGAAAAAGGAAGATACTGGTGATATCACCATGCCTTTACTTGCAGTGTTTTATTTATCGTATGAATCACAAGCCATATAAAGAATCCAGGTTTCTTATGTTGACATTAATATTGTGCTCAGCTTAATGAACCTGCTATTGAAATGTTTTGGAGTGTCCCTTTAAAGACCTTTAATCATAGGTTTAAGTCATTCTGAGCCTACACAAGTCTACACTCCCACACTTCGAGTGGCTTTACTTGTCGCTGATCTTTCAGTTGCTGAAAACGCAGGAGCAATGGCCTTGATCTCAAAAGTTTTTATTCATTTTAGCAAAATTAAAATGTAAGGATTGTTTGATCTGTCCTCCAAATAATAGTCAAAGCTCATGAATCTATATATGTAAATTTTGTCATTAGATGTCAGCTTTGTGAATTTTTCAATAATCCTTTTCTTTTCTTACTTTTTTTATTTTTCTTTTGTCTGTCTGTCTTTCCTTTTTATTCTAAAATATTTGTTTTTTCTTACTATTAGGAAAACATGATAATATAATGTTAATAATCATACTGCACTGACCATATTAAACTCCATATAATTAGATTAATTTGATGTTTAAATATAGGAGTTCCTATAAATATATTTTAAATGTATTGTAATATTGTGTGTATGGTACAAATGCTCTAATGTGAATATGAGTATTTGCATGAGATTTAAGGAGTTTAAGGGGTTAAATGAAAACAATTGTCTGCTACACCATATTAAAATTTTACAATATTATTAAACCCTATTAATATTTTATTGTATAAGCAAACAGTGGTTGTATAATAAAATGGATTTTATGTGAGACAGTCTATGATTTACATGTATAGTACAATATATAGTATATTATAGCCTAATTTTATTTCGATTTACTTTTGGTAATCTTATTGACTTTATAACACTAATTCCATATGATATTTCATAGTATATTTCTTTAATGTAACACTTTTTTTGTCTGACTCCTGTAGTCAGAACTTGCTCCTCTATTATCTCTATAGTTGCACATAGTCTGGTGTGCACGAGACTACTTTAGTATTTCTCTAAGAATATCAGTTTGAAGAATTTCAAAAAATATTAAGAATACTTAATATAAGTAACAAAAAATCGAAAAAATTTAAACCACATTTACCCTTTTGTTTACCAGTGCGAAACATTATCAGAACATTACACTGGTACGTTATACCGGATGGATAATGGTTCTATTTTAGGCAACCCTGTGTTCATAATTATTTATTCTACTTATTGTACTATTATGTATCAAAATTGAATCATCTTTACTTTGACTGCTTTGTGACTAGTGTTTGTATATTGTTGTACTACTAGTACTAATTTCCCTTCTATCTTTGTAAGTCTTCCTGTTCTTACTACATCTATCTTGCTTACTTGCTTTTGATAATTGCATCTGCAAAATAAATCAATGTAAAGGTAGTAAATGTAAAATAATGTCTCATTGAAAGTTGTCATTTATTCTATTGCATTTTAGATCATTTATGTTCTCGTGTTTTTTATGTCTCATGTTCTATGTTTTGATGATTGATGTTTTCATGTGTGTACTTGTATGTAATTTGTATGTGCTTGGTTTTCTTAAATGGATAATGAAGTTCTATCTATCTATCTATCTATCTGTCTATCTCCCGTACAAGTCTGTAATTGATATAGTTGTTTGAGTGTGTGTGTGTGTTTCAATTAAACATGTAAGCTTTAGTCTAAGGAGCATATTTATGTATAGCTTATAGGCTATAGTGACCTTGTATTTATTTATTTATTTATTTTTTAGAAATATATTAATTCATTTTGTTTCCTGCATTTGTGTAGATGTGCATTTCTTACTATTCACATTATAACAGTCACATATTATATGTCCAAGGCAAATGGATAAGGCACAGACTTTTTTATGTAAAATGTGCTTAATACACCTCACTGTCAGAAATAAAGGTACTGAACTTTTCCTTGTCACTGGTGCCATCAAGGCTGCATGTTTTGTACTTTTAGTACAGATAGATAGATAGATAGATAGATAATTCTATACCTGAAAACCTTAATATACCTTATTAAAATAAACCTTAAAAATAATTTAAGGTACATAATTGAACACTCTTATTTGAAGGTAGGCTACATCGCATGCACTTTCTTATGTAAACATAGACCTGCTAAAGGTACAGAACATGTACCTTTATTTCTAGGCTCCTCCGTGTCTTTTTGTTGATGTCATGCCGAGAATGTGGGGACTTCCTAGATTTGACAGTTAGGTTGTGTATATATACACACACACACACACACACACACACACACACACACACACATCTCAATAAATTAGAATGTCGTGGAAAAGTTCATTTATTTCAGTAATTCAACTCAAATTGTGAAACTCGTGTATTAAATAAATTCAATGCACACAGACTGAAGTAGTTTAAGTCTTTGGTTCTTTAATTGTGATGATTTTGGCTCACATTTAACAAAAACCCACCAATTCACTATCTCAACAAATTAGAATACTTCATAAGACCAATAAAAAAAACATTTTTAGTGAATTGTTGGCCTTCTGGAAAGTATGTTCATTTACTGTACATGGACTCAATACTTGGTAGGAGCCCTTTTTGCTTTAATTACTGCCTCAATTCGGCGTGGCATGGAGGTGATCAGTTTGTGGCACTGCTGAGGTGGTATGGAAGCCCAGGTTTCTTTGACAGTGGCCTTCAGCTCATCTGCATTTTTTGGTCTCTTGTTTCTCATTTTCCTCTTGACAATACCCCATAGATTCTCTATGGGGTTCAGGACTGGTAAGTTTGCTGGCCAGTCAAGCACACCAACACCATGGTCATTTAACCAACTTTTGGTGCTTTTGGCAGTGTGGGCAGGTGCCAAATCCTGCTGGAAAATGAAATCAGCATCTTCAAAAAGCTGGTCAGCAGAAGGAAGCATGAAGTGCTCCAAAATTTTTTGGTAAACGGGTGCAGTGACTTTGGTTTTCAAAAAACACAATGGACCAACACCAGCAGATGACATTGCACCCCAAATCATCACAGACTGTGGAAACTGAACACTGGACTTCAAGCAACTTGGGCTATGAGCTTCTCCACCCTTCCTCCAGACTCTAGGACCTTGGTTTCCAAATGAAATACAAAACTTGCTCTCATCTGAAAAGAGGACTTTGGACCACTGGGAAACAGTCCAGTTCTTCTTCTCCTTAGCCCAGGTAAGACACCTCTGACGTTGTCTGTGGTTCAGGAGTGGCTTAACAAGAGGAATACGACAACTGTAGCCAAATTCCTTGACACGTCTGTGGGTGGTGGCTCTTGATGCCCCTCTTGATGAGCCCAACCTCAGTCCATTCCTTGTGAAGTTCACTCAAATTCTTGAATCGATTTTGCTTGACAAGCCTCATAAGGCTGCGGTTCTCTCGGTTGGTTGTGCATCTTTTTCTTCCACACTTTTTCCTTCCACTCAACTTTCTGTTAACATGCTTGGATACAGCACTCTGTGAACAGCCAGCTTCTTTGGCAATGAATGTTTGTGGCTTACCTAGTGAACCAAACTGAGAGACCATTTTGAAGGCTCGGGAAACCTTTGCAGGTGTTTTGAGTTGATTAGCTGATTGGCATGTCACCATACTCTAATTTGTTGAGATAGTGAATTGGTGGGTTTTTGTTAAATGTGAGCCAAAATCATCACAATTAAAAGAACCAAAGACTTAAACTACTTCAGTCTGTGTGCATTGAATTTATATAATACACGAGTTTCACAATTTGAGTTGAATTACTGAAATAAATGAACTTTTCCACGACATTCTAATTTAATAAGATGCACCTGTATTTAATTACAAATTCAGTAGTCCATACCATAGCCTGCAGATAAAACCGACAGAAAGTAAACTTCAAACGTAAGGAGATTCTGATTTCTGGGTAAAGCCGTGAGTATTTTAAGTATTTAAGGCTGCTGTGAGAGTTGGGACGCAAAATAAGTTGCCGTGACAACGTGAGAACATGTGAGAGAGACGTTTAAATCGGTTGAGAAACGCTTTATAAGATACTTTAAAGCTTTTTTTCGCAACAGGGTGTCCTAAGAACGTTATGAGTGTCGTGTAAATCTCTCTCTCTCTCTCTCTCTCTCTCTACTTCAAAGCACACGGAGCCTGTCATTAGGAGGCGTGTCTCTGAATCCACATAGAAGTCGCAGCGCTCGGAGCGGAGCTTTACTTCACACACTGTCCCGGGCCACGCGTCTTTAGGCTAACCTCCCGGTCTCGAAGTCAACTTTTGGAATTTGGTTCTCAGGGATGGCTGCATCGGTTCTGGAGGTAGGCTATGAAACGTCAAACTAACAAGACACTGCATGCTAATATTGCTTTTATAACTGCATTGTACACGTAAATCAGCTGATACAGCGCGCGCCTGTAGCCCATATAACGTATGAACATAGTTTGTGAACTTTGACTTTTGTGAAGTTGTGAACTTAACAGCAACTAGTTACACGAGTGCTGAAACGAGAAGATGTACACACATGGCAAATTCGGTTGAGCTGTTTGCGTTTAAACTGTGGAAATAAAATGTGTGCCTTTTAAAATGTGTTTTTGGGGTGAGTCGGACGGGCTCGCTGGAGGTATAGGCTAGAACAACACTGAAATTATAGTATTTAATTATTATAATTATAGACCTATTCCTATAACCCTCTCATATATATATATATATATATATATATATATATATATATATATATATACACACACGGATAGGAAACAGACCCTCGCAGTAATGACTTTGATGCAGGAAACACAGTGCGGTTAATGGTAGTTAACCTGGAAACGGGATCAGCAGCGTGCGCCAAGCCGAACCGCACGCGCATGCGCTCTGGGGGGGACATAGTCGCGGAGCACACGTTTCATACTCGTATCCTATAGCATGCCAACGGGGAAAGATTGTTCACCTTGAGTTCTCTTGAGTCCTGCTGTTGTGTTGACTGAATACTTCAAATGGGACAATGGATGGTTTGCACTTATTTAGATTACAGTAGCATATATTTACATGCTACATTACACAACAACAGTTTTAAAAGGATAATTTTTGTTGAACAGTTACATATTTTACATTTTTTAAATACTTTTTTTAGCTAATTTACATATATTATCAGACATGACAACTTCTACTGTAGAAAAGGTGAAAGTAGAAACATGCCATGACAGCATAAAGTGCTAATTAAAATGATTTAACAGTTACACACCATAGGTATACCTATTATAGTTGTACATTTGACCTTTTCCCCCCTTTTTTCATTTGTTCATCACCACTTATATCCCGTATGGTAACTTGAACACCAAAAAAGCCTGTCTATTTTACTTATTCATTCAGATGACAGGATGATAGACAAAACAATAAAAGATTAAGTCTGTAAAGACCAAGCGTCGTCAAAACATCTAACTATTCCAGAACTTGTGATAACTACACGGCAAACGTGTTTAACAGGAATTGTATGAGTGATGGCATGTAAATCACTAAGGTAAAGGTTATTGTTACATATTTCTGTCTTGAACAGACAAGACTTCCGATTATTGCATAAGTTTGCTGCATGCAGTTAAGAGATTGAATGATGAGATAAAATAAATATCTTTACAATTAGTGCTATGGCAACAAACAAAACAAAAAATGCACAAAACTGCTACAGCCCCTAAAAAAAGTTTATCTTTTTGCTGTTTTTTTGTTTTTTTGTTTTCATAGGAGGAAACACGTTATGGCTCGAGTCCTTTGGCAATGCTGACCGCCACCTGCAACAAATTTGGCAGCACCAGTCCAGTTCGCGACACAGCCACACATGGAAAAGCAGGAAGTACAGGATCAGTAAAGAAACCTTACATCATGACTTCTGACCTGCAGGCACCTAAAAATGGCCGAAGCAGCGAAGGCCTAGTAGACTCTTATAGCAGCTCATTCAGTACAGGTGGAGGCCTGCTTACCACCTCCGGCAGCCCTCCTCCACCCACCGGAGCATACACTTCTGACTACAACCCCTTCTCCTCTTTCCAAACCTCCTCAGCCTCTCAGGATCCTTCACTGTTGGTGACCAAAGCACATGCCACAGCTGACTGCCTGACAAGCGTCTACACCTCACTCGACATGACGCACCCGTACGGCTCTTGGTACAAGGCAGGCATTCACCCTGGCATCACAGCTGCTCCTGCCAATGCCACATCCTCCTGGTGGGATGTCCACCCCAGCTCCAACTGGCTGAGTGCTGGTCAAACACAGTCGGATGGTCTCCAGGCCCCTCTGCAGCCTGTGGCTCCTCAGGCCTCCCTCAGCCCTCCTATGGCCAGCTATAGCTCCGACTTCACTCCCCTTAACCCAGCGCCATATCCTTCTGTGGGTCTCAGCTCCTCCTCACACCTTCTACAGTCCTCCCAGCACATGCTCCCACAGGACATGTACAAACCCAAGCCAGTAGCCAGTGGCAACCTCATTGAGAGCCCCATGGGCCTAAAGCCAACTCGGGGTTCTGGGGCATATACAGGCAGTTCTGCCACCAGCAGGTCCTCCTGTGACTGCCCCAACTGCCAAGAGCTGGAACGTCTAGGTGCATCTGCCGCCTCACTGCGCAAAAAGCCTGTACATAGCTGCCACATTCCAGGCTGCGGAAAGGTCTATGGCAAGGCCTCGCACCTAAAGGCCCACTTGCGCTGGCACACAGGTGAACGACCTTTCGTGTGTAACTGGCTCTTCTGCGGAAAACGCTTCACACGATCCGATGAGCTGGAGCGCCATGTGCGCACACACACGCGTGAGAAAAAGTTCACATGTCTGCTGTGCAACAAGCGGTTCACTCGCAGCGACCACCTTAGTAAGCACCAGAAGACCCACTCTGAGGCCAGCCTGCAGGGCAAAACTGGGAGTGGAGAGAGTGAGTCAGAACCCAGGGGCCTAGATGAGTCTGTGGACCCAAGTGACGGGGCCCCAGCTGGTCCAGGAAATGGCATGCAGGAGCACACAACTAATGGAGAGGAGAAAAACACCACAGGAAACCCAGTAGAGAACAGTAGTGGACTGCTGGAGATATAACCACCATATCTGGGGAAAGAATCTTCAGATTAAGCTGCTGTTCTAATTGGTGCTAATCAGCATTTTAAAAAATAGAATGAATAAGTAGGTGTTTTTTCTTTACAATATTCTTTAAATGCATTTTGTTGTTCCTAAAGGAAAACAATGCACCACTATCACATATATTCTCCTGTGGAACATGAAGGAACAGTGTGTGAAAACAAGAACGTGTGGGACATTAACATGAACTTTTGTTTGATATGCAAACCTAGTCAGGCCTATGGCTTGGCAAAGCTTTTTATTATTCTGGATTTTGTTTTCATTTTTTTTAAGCTGTTCAGTTCATTTGTTAATCTTTGTCCTTTTTGATCGCTATCTTAAATGGTGTTGTAGATGGTATTATTAAAATACAATGAGATGCTTTTTTTTTTTTTTTTTAACCATGGTTTTGTCAGTGACCAGTGGTTTGTCCAGGATTTCGGACTTTACCATCAGTTCTTTTTACAAAAAGTGCAGTGTTTATGAGAAGGGACTCTTTAGTTTTGCTTATTTAATCACAATCATCTCTAAAGTTAAAATAATTCTTTGAGAAGCCCCTAGCAGATCAGGGCTCATGAGTCTGTGTAGGCTGCAAAAAGGGACTAAAGTGTACAGTTTAGTATTTTCCTTGAGTTCCATTTGAATGCTGTTTTTGTCTTATTTAATTTCCTATTTACTTAAAATTTTATTTATGCCTTAAATTATGAACAATAACAAGAGACAATCTTGCATTTTACTGGCATTAAAAATGGGGAAACACTCAAAGAAAGCAAAGCCAGTCATGAATAAATAAAGATTTTGCATTTTATGTGATTATTTATTTATTTTTTCACTGTTGATTTTCAGGTTCTGATGGCTGTTGTATGAACTCTGTTTGTGGAATATTAAAGGCCAAATTGTAAGGATTAAAGTGGATTTTTCTGAAATGTCAATTTAGTTTTAATGTTAATTATTTTACCAATATGAAACTCAAGTTATGAATTCCCAGTTAACTGTATCTTTATAATTAAATTAAGTGAAATTCAGTTCTCTGTTGTATTTTCATTCATTATAGCACTGTATAACATTTTGCACGTCTCTACAAGAAAATAGACAAAATGACAAATAGGTGTATTATTTGTGATTTGATGCCTTGTTTAGTTACTGTTTGTATGGTGCCTAACATTTATGATATGAGACTGATTTTTGTATTTCTGGGGGGGGGGAAAGGTAAACATGGTTAACAGTAGTTAATCAGCAGCCAAAGTAATAATTAGTATTTATACGTCATTTTATTTTTGATTTCTCTATTTCTTTATTTAAACTTAGTAGGCTTACATTAGTATTACATTGTTAAGGAATACGTTACGTAGCTCACAGGTCAAAACAAGTCATAATTGTACACTCAATAAAGCACTTTTTTGTTTGTACTTTTTAAAGAATTGTTTTTGTATTTAAAACATATGATTTTGGAATAGTAAAATCATTTACAAACATATTAAAAACAAACCCATTAAGGCTACATACAAATAAGTAACCTGTCAGAAATGAACAAAGAATATGCTTACTACATTTTTTACATTTTGAGCCTTATTTTCTTCAAGTATCATGTAGTTCCAACTTTTTTAACCATGATGATTATTATTATTTACAACACCAACTGTGATCGCATTTACGAGTGCTTATCTTTTCTTTTATTTCCTCTGGAATTCCCCAGTCATTCTTTCCTCAACTCTGTTTTTCTTTTCTTTCTTTTTTCCAGTGCACCCCCCCTCTTTCCAGTCCTCTTCTTTTTGCCCTGTCCCACTCTGGCCTGTCATCCTCTGCGATCTTATGACTGAACAAATGCTTTAATTAGTTCTCGCAGCCCAAACAAAGCAGGGCTCTCAGTTGACACAATGTGTCTCACAGAGCGCCACTGAAGGTCTGTCGAAGAAAATTAAACCTCCCCCGCTGTCTGCGTACACCAATTACCCCCACCAACCCTGCTACTGGACAATTACTCCACAGCACTGCTACAGGCTGGGCAGCGGAAGAGACTAGAGAAGAAAAGAGAGAAGATGGGAGGAGGAGAAGGAGGGAGGGGGAAGCTGGGTCACTACACTGTTTACAGAATTGTGGGTTGCCCATGTGGCAGTGAGCTAGCAACGTACTTCAAAAACCAAATACAAAATTTTCTGGTGCTAATGTTTGCAGGAATCCAAATACAGGGAGCACTGAAGCAACTCAGTGGAATCTCGGGATAAAGTAATTGACTTTTCTTTTGTAATGAGTCACTGCACAACGCTTCTGAAAATCCACCACTAAGTCTGGAAAGATAGCCTAAATGTAATTTTTCAAAGCCTTTGCTGACATTTTTGAACATGTGTTGGTGTGATCAGTGATTGAGCATGTCAGGCAAACCAACCAACTGCATGCTGTTGTACTCCTGTACTCTTGATCCAGCATAAGTTTATGTGTTAAATGTGATAGTAAATCACAACATATAAGGTATAAATTCTAAGAGTACCATATGCACAGTATATATACACTCTCACACACACACACACACACACACACACACACAAAAACATTCACACACACATATTATGCTCTTGTGACAGTGTGCTTCCCTCCCGCACCTCTCCTCCTCTCTTCCCCTGGCTGTATGGTTCTAATTTACTGACTCTAATGAGCTGAAGTTGAGGTCAGCTGGTCCCGGGGCCGAGTCTGTCATCAGGGTCTGACATGTTTATGGAGGTCTGAAGTGGGCGTGTGGTCGAGTCCACAGCTTTTAAGACCCAGGCGGAGGTTTGGGTGGGGTGTGCACGCGCGTGCGTGTGTGTATGTGTCTGTTGGGGGATATGGGGGGTAGGGGAGGGTCCGTGGCTTTTGACTCCAGCATGACTATTATTTTTGTCTTTTTATACTCTCCTGTGGTGGTGGTAACCTGGTTTTATTTTTAAAACTTTATGTTCGAAGACTTGAAAAAAAAAAAGGACGGAGCTGTGCCTCAAGTGAGGCAGTAAAAAGATAAATATACTCAGGGATGTGAGAGAACTCAGTGGAGATGGAGACAAGACAGTGGTCAATAAAGAGAAGACGAAAGAGATGATCGAAAAAGACTCTGGTTTAAATAAGGTTGTGCCTGAACCCTAAGCACAACCATTCCCCAAAACGCTCCTAAAACAAAGCTTATTTGAACTCACTGAAACATGTGAATAGCCTCACTTTGCATTTACAGTGGGGAAGTGTGGGAACAATGAACCTTCCTCAACTATTGAGCTTGAAGTAGGTGATAAATCCTCCTCATGCCCTGAAGAAAGGGAGTGATGCATGCCAGCAGAAAAACCTCAGGTGTGAGTGCAGGTAACCTCTGTCTTCAGGCTATATTAGAGGAAGGGAGTGAGATTCTTGGTTGGGGGGTGGGAGGGGCTGGCTGTAGGGGTTAACAAGTATCTAGTGGGGAAGAGAAAAGAAATCGATGACCTGAACAACTGCAAGAGGTCAGGAAAGGCCAGATGGTCACTGATGAAGAAAGAGGAAAGTGCATTTTCAACCCCACAAAGAGACATAAGATTGATCATCATCAGTCTATTTAAGTTAATTCCATTGGCAGGCGGGTGGTGCTTAGCAATACTTATCTAGGGTTTTCATAGCAGCCTTTATAGGCCTCTTTCTGTAACTGAGTTCCTTTCTGCTCTGAAATGTATCAAACACACCACTAAATGGACCAATTCTGTTTATAGGAACTGTGGGCAGGCTGTGGCAGGCTCCATATCCCTGTAAAAAGATAATATGTTCCCTATTAAATGTCCCCCGGATGACAAATTGCTTCCAGGAAAAAAAAGTGGAAGCTAAGGAAATGAGCTGTGACACTTCAAAATAGACATCCTCTTCTTAATTCCTTAAATTCACAATTCTGCTCTTTACTGACTATATAAAATACAGAATAGTAAAACATAGTCTTTAGTTGCTCAAATATTTTTTCTTAGAGAAATAAGAGGTGACATGGAGTTAAGGGTGTTTGTGGTATGCTGTCATCATTGACAGTGCCAGAGAGTATCATCCTTATGTCAATGACGTCACATGCTATTTTGAAACTGCATTTGGTATAAAGATTTTCAGGTAAATATGGCTTAAGTAAATAATAAAAAAAGAAACTGTATGTTGGTTTTGTACCCTTAGCTAGGCTAAATGTAGGCATTAGCAAAGATAATAAAATAAAGTGAATCGTTTGAGAGTTGTTTATCTATTAATTTGCGCAACTCTGACTGTCTTTATACTCTTAAAAGTAAAGGTTCTTCAGTGGTTCTTTACAGCACCATAGGTCCTGCAAAGAACCATTTTTCATTGTATAGGGTTCTTGAGTTGAGCCATATGGTTATTTGAAGATTAATGAAGTTCTTTATGTTTCATTATAGATTCTTCAGAGCAGTGTATTGGTTCTTCAAGGTATCATCCCTTAACAGGTTAAAGTGAACCCTATAAGGTTCTTTGTGGGACTAGAAAGGGTTCTCCTTGCATCACTCTTAAGAACCTTACTTTGGTTCCTTAATGCATTAATTGTTTTTTTTTAGAGAACTTATGATAATACGGTTCCTTGTAGCACTGCTGTGAAGAACCATTTCTGGGTTCTTTAAAGCACCAGTAAATAAATAGTTCTCTAAAGAACTTGAGAGTAAAAGGTTCTTTGTGCAACGGAAAAGGGTTCTCCTACAGCATCAGTCTGAAAAAACGTTTTTGGTTCTAATTGGAACCTTTATTTATAAGAGTGTATGGTAGCAAAAATGGAATGAAAAAAAAAAGAAAGAAAAAAGAAAAAAGAGTTAAATGAAATATAGACTACAGAAGCAACTGAAATAATAGGATTTACTGAAAAAAAGTGGAACAGGAATTAGAGAGAGAGAGAGAGAGAGAGAGAGAGAGAGAGAGAGAGAGAGAGAACGAGAGGGAGAGAGAGATGTTAAAAGTGAGTGATTTGAGTCGGCCTTCCAGAGGGCTGGCAGGGTTCTGGCGGAGGAGTGTGGTGGTTCAGAAGTCCTCCAGAAAGAGGCGCCAGTGTGTCCGGCGGGGGCTCTGACCATGAGCCGCTCCCCCCTCTTCCTCCCCCCCACAGTCACGGCCACAACACCCCCAAACCAAGCTATTGGCAGACACCAGGCTACTGCCACTCCATGCTTCTTTAATATCCTGCCCAAATTGAAATATCTTTGTGGGTGAGCACAAACACACACACACACACACACACACACTCATGCATCCACACACACGCAAATTTGCTACTATGCGCACACACTGATGCACACAAACATACAACCATAGTTACACGTGTTCACCACTGAAAATAAATATATAAACTAGCATCATTTTATTCTCTTATTTGCTGCCAAAAAATAGTTAAAGAACCTCTCGCAGTCTTGTGCATGATGTGTAGTAATGGGAAGAGGAAAAATGTCTTACGCTGCACAAAACCCACTGGTGCTCTTAATAAAGAGAGGGAGCCTCAACTCAGACAGCTGACATGGTCGATGTGCGCTGTAACACTGAACGAGAAACCACAATCTTTGTGTTTATTTTAAATACTTTTTCCCCATTTGAGTAAAGCGAATATGCAGCATGAACCCCAGTGATGGATTAACACCTCCAGTCTTGGACACGTGAATAGTTTATAGGATACATTTTAATTCCCATCAAAATACTGATGAATTTCAGAGTGCAGTTCTGAAAATTACAAATAATAAGATATAGGTTTATTGTATAGGATTGTTGTCTTGTGCGTTTCTCGACCTGAATTTATGAATGACTATTTTTGACCGTGTATTTTTGAGTTTGCGAGCATTATTTTGCCTTTATGATGCTCTAACCCTATAGGAAGCCATGTGATAACACAATGTGATAGGTCAAAATCGTCCAGTCATTTCAAACAGGCCCACGGTTTCAAATGAAGTTTGTAAATTAAGTGCTCGTTGTGTTGAGTGTTCTGCTGCTAAAAGAGAATTCATTCTGGGTTTTTGGGGGTTTTTTTTTGTTTTTGTTTTGACTTAAAATTGTGTATCTAGATAGAATAACGAGATGCACAAATGTTACAAATACATACAACTGTATGTAGGCCTATGTATGTACAGTTCCCTCCACTAATATCGGCCCCCTTGGTAAATATGAGCAAAGAAGGCTGTGAAAAATTATCTTTATTGTTTAACCTTTTGATCTTTTGTTTAAAAAAATTATCAAAAATATTCTGCTCTCATGGATATCAAACAATTGCAAACACAACACAGGTTTATCAAAAAAATATATATTTGTTAAATATAGGTGTGCAACAATTATTGGCACCCTTTTAGTCAATACTTTGTGCTACCTCCCTTTGCCAAGATAACACCTCTGAGTCTTCTCCTATAATGCCTGATGAGGTTGGAGAATACATGGCAAGGGATCTGAGACCATTCCTCCATACAGAATCTCTCCCGATCCTTCAAATTTCGAGGTGGACTCTCCTCTTCAGTTCACCCCACAGGTTTTCTATGGGTTTCAAGTCAGGGGACTGGGATGGCCATGGCAGGACCTTGATTTTTGTGGTCAGTAAAACATTTTTGTGTTGATTTTGATGTATGGTTTGGATCATTGTCCTGCTGGAAGATCCAAAGACAGCTCATTTTAAGCTTTCTGGCAGATGCAGTCAGGTTTTCATTTAATATCCGTTGATATTTGATAGAGTCCATGATGCCATGTATCCTAACAAAATGTCCAGGTCCTCTGGCAGAAAAACAGCCCCAAAACATTAAAGAGCCACCATCATTTAACCGTGGGCATGAGGTACTTTTCCATATGGCTATCTCTCTGTGTGCTCCAAAACCACCTCTGGTGTTTATTGCCAAAAAGCTCTATTTTGGTTTCATCTGACCATAGAAACCGATCCCATTTGGAGTTCCAGTAGTGTCTGGCAAACTGAAGATGCTTGAGTTTGTTTTTGGATGAGAGTAGAGGCTTTTTTCTTGAAACCCTTCCAAACAACTTGTGGTGATGTAGGTGAATTCGGATTGTAGTTTTGGAGACTTTCTGACCCCAAGACACAACTAACTTCTGCAATTCTCCAGCTGTGATCCTTGGATATTTCTTGGCCACGCGAACCATCCTCTTCACAGTGTGTTGAGACAATATAGACACAAATCCAATTCCAGGTTGATTCATAACATTTCCAGTTGACTGGAACTTCTTAATTATTGCCCTGATGGTGGAAATGGGCATTTTCAATGCTTGTGCTATTTTCTTATAGCCACTTCCCATTTTGTGAAGCTCAACAACCTTTTGCCACACATCACAGCTATATTCCTTGGTCTTACCCATTGTTATGAATGACTAAGGGAATTTGGCCTATGTGTTACCTCATATTTATACCCCCGTGAAACAGGAAGTCATGGTTGAGCAATTTCCTGTTCCTAGTCACCCAGGTGTACTAAAAAAAAATTTAAATATCAATGGTAATATACTTCAAATATATTTTTCTCATATGAATTCAGAGGGGTGCCAATAATTGTTGCACACCTATATTTAACAAGGTTTTTTATAAACCTGTGTTTTGTTTGCAATTGTTTTATATCCATGAGAGCAGAGTATTTTTGTGAATATTTTTAACAAAACATCAAAAGGTTAAACAGTAAAGACAGTTTTTCACAGCCTTCTTTGCTCTTATGTATCAAGGGTGCCAATATTAGTGGAGGGCACTGTATATATGTATGTATGCATGCTGTAGCTTTTAATTGGATTTTATTTGGATTCGTTTATCCTATTTGTGAGTCTCCATAGTAATCAGCTGCTTCTCCAGGGCCGCTGCAATTAACCCGGCGCACGTAGCTCGACCCGCGTTTAGCGTGAGCGCATAATGACTCTGATCATTACAGAGTGATTGTCTCTGAGACGAGAAATCCCTTAAACAGGCTCCTGGGTTTTGGAGCCGGAGAGCTGCACTCCATCTTCCCCGAGAGCCACCAACCGCCGCTGCCGCCAAAAATAACACGCCGGCAGCGCCACTCCAGTCCGCGCCTCACCGCAGAGCAGCCCGCCGCGAGAGCCCGGATCAAAACACACACAAAAAAGGAAACACAGCGGATCGGGGAGCGGGGGTGGAAGGAAAAAATTGTTCATATAACTTTACTCCATTTCTTATAAGATACCCAGAATCTGCTGATGATTTTGGCTTCAGCGCGAAGCCGCAGAATCGAATCTACAGACGAGGGCCAAGTCAAGAGGAAACAAACGATGCTCGCGCTTGTGTGTGTGTGTGTGTGTGTGTGTGGCGCTGAATGGAGAGCTGATGAAATATCCTGCCCAAAGCGGTGGTTCTAAGAGCAAGTCATTCACCAGTGGCAGCTACATTCATAATTCCCCAAAGGCACTGAGTGTTTTCACCAAGCCATCACATTGAAGGCATTAGTATGACAGAGTAAATGGTGCACACAGGGGTACAGGAACAGGCGACTGTGGCCTACAGAAACAACAGTACTTAAGTATACACAGTTGTTCCTGGGTGTTTGTGTGCTCATGTAGTCAGAAGACAGCATTAAGCCGTGAAGAATGTGGACCGCACTGGGCTCCATTACTGCACTGCAACTGAAATATTGATAAAGATGGTCCAACTATAGATTTATGCCTGTATAATGCAGTGAGAACCTATTTAAAATGAAACCCATAATGACACAAAATATTCTATCAAAATCAATAGTGTAAGGTGGTTGATAAAGTTGCAATGCTACAACCCCAATTCCAAAAAAGTTAGGATGCTGTGTAAAATGTAAATGAAAACAGAATGCAGTGATTTGCAAATCTCATAAACCCATATTTTATTCACAATAGAATAAAGAAAACATATCAAATGTTTAAACTGATTAAATGTACCATTTTAAGAAAAAATTAAGGTAATTTTGAATTTGATGGCCGCAACACGTCTCAAAAAAGTTGGTACGGGGGCAACAAAAGGCTGGAAAAGTAAGTGCTACTAAAAAGAAACAGCAGAAGTAAAGATGGGCAGAGGTTCACCAATCTGTGAAAAACTGCGTCTACAATTTGTGGAACAATTTCAGAATAATGTTCCTCAACATAAAATTGCGAAGACTTTGAATATCTCATCACCTACAGTACATAATATCATCAAAAGATTCCGAGAATCTGGAGAAATCTCTGTGCGCAAGGGACAAGGGCAAAAATCAATATTGCATACCCGTGATCTTCGGGACCTCAGGCGGCACTGCATTAAAAACAGGTATGATTCTGTAATGGAAATGTAATTCACTGCATGGGCTCAGAAACACCTCCAGGACTCATTGTCTGTGAACACAGTTCGTTATGCCATCCACAAATGCAGGTTACTGCTCTATCATGCAAAGAAGAAGCCATATGTGAACATGATCCAGAAACGCCTTCTCTGGGCCAAATCTCATTTAAAATGGACTGAGGCAAAGTGGAAAACTGTTCTGTGGTCAGACGAGTCGAAATTTGAAATTCTTTTTGAAACCATGGATGTTGCGTCCTCTAAACTAAAGAGGAGAGGAACCGTCCGGCTTTTTATCAGCGCTCAGTTTAAAAGCCTGCATCTCTGATGGTATGGGGGTGCATTAGTGCCTATGGAATGGGCAGCTTGCACATCTGGAAAGGCACCATCAATGCTGAAAGGTATATACAGGTTTTAGAGCAACATATGCTTCCATCCAGATGATGTCTTTTTCAGGGAAGACCTTGCATTTTTCAGCAAGACAATGCTAAACCACATACTGCATCTATTATAACAGCATGGCTTCGTAGTAGAAGAGTCCAGGTGCTGAACTGGCCTGCCAGACTAATCGAAAACACTTGGCACATCATGAAACGAAAAATACGACAAAGAAGACCCAGGACTGTTGAGCAGCTATAATCCTGTATCAGACACAAATGGGACAACATTCCTCTCCCAAAACTCCAGCAACTGGTCTCCTCAGTTCCCAGACATATACGGACTATTGTTAAAAGAAGAGGAAATGCTACACAGTGGTAAACATGGCTCTGTCCCAACTTTTTTGAGACGTATTGCTGCCATCAAATTCAAAATTAACTTATTTTTTCCTTAAAATGGTACATTTGATATGATTTCTATGTTCTATTGTGAATAAAATATGGGTTTATGAGATCTGCAAATCATTGCATTCTGTTTTTATTTACATTTTACACAACATCCCAACTTTTTTGGAATTGGGGTTGTAATATGGAGCAATTATTCTTATTTAAAAGCAGTGCCCTCCATAATTATTCATGAAAATGACCAAACACTGATATATAATAAAAAGAATACATGCAATACGCGATATTTTAAGCTCAAACATTGTGTAGACATGTTTAAGTAAACATGTTTTTATTTCCAAGACAATTTTTTTTTTTTTAATAGTATAATAGTAGTATACAAAACACCAGTTTCAAAATTATGAGCACTCTTATAATTAATGTCTTGTGTTACCTGCCATGGAGACAATAACAGCACTAAGTCCCTTCTTCTAATGTATAAAAAGGTTATAGACACTTGTCAAGGGATCTTGGTCCACTCCTCCATGCTGACCATTTTAAGCTCCTTTACATCCACAAGTCTGTTTTTCGGCAGGGTTCAAATCCAGAAACTGAGATGGTCACTGCAAAATATTGATTTTGTGTTTCTTTAATTATCCTGTGTTGTCTTGGAAGTATGTTTGGCTCAACATGTTAAAATCTATGGCCAAGTCTGAACCTCTTGGCAGAGACAACCAGGTTTTGGACTGAAATATCCTGGTATTTAGAAGAGTTCATGCTGCTGTCATTCTTCACAAAAGTTATCCAGCACAATTTTCAGGTGGTGGATCATATCAGGTATACCTTGTATGTCGTCCCCATTTGTTGTCAAACATTCTGATGGTTTGCATGACCAAAAAGTTTGCTTAATCTGACCACAACACATAATGTCAATCATAGTTCTAATGACACTTGGTGAAGTTCAGGTGCTGTATTTTGTGAGGTTCTTTCATGAGGGGCTTCTCTCTAGCAAAGTGTCTTAACAGCTTGTTGTCATAAAAGTTATATTTAGCTTTTGATTTTAAAATTCACAACAATAAAAATGTATTAAACTATGCAATTCTAAAATTGCCTAAAATTATTTATATCCATTATCTGGTTTATGAAGGACAACAACCATATCTCTAACCATATGAAACTGTTTTTCCCATGATAAAGGGATGTATGCAAATTAATTTACACTCCAGGGAAAAGGGGGAAAAATTCGTGGGGACCGAGAGCAAATGGGGGAAAAAATTAAAGAATGGTCATTTATTTGTTTTTATTCAAAATATTTCTTAGATGTCCAGATGATTAGGAACACCCGTACACCTGCTCATTTATGATCCAATCAGGCAAGCAAGTGGCAGCAGCACAATGCATAAAATCATGCAGATACACATTAAGAGCTTCAGTTAAAGTTCACATCAAAAGTCAGAATGGGGGGAAATGTGGTTTCATTGCCTTTAACCATGGCATGTTTGTTGGGCTGGTTTGAGTATTTCAGAAATTGGTGATCTCCTGGGATTTTCACACACAACAGTCTCCATAGCTTACACAGAATGCTGCAGATATAAATAAATAAATAAATAAAATCCAGTGATAGGCATTTCAGTGGGTTGAAATGGATTGTTGATGACAGAGGTCAGAGGAGAATGGCCAGACTGGTTCAAGTTGACAGAAAGGCTACAGTAACTCACATAACCACTCTGCACAATTGTGGTGAGCAGAAAAGCATCTCAGAATGCACAACACTTCAAACCTTTAGACGGATGATCTACAACAGCAGAAGACCACATCGGGTTCCTGTTACCATTTTGCGGTGACCTGTATCTGCATGATTTTATGCATCCTGCTGCTGAAATATATTTGGCTGATTGGATAATTGCACAAATGGCAGGTGTACATGTGTCCTAAATAAGTAGATGGTGAGTGTACATTTTTGGGAGAAAATACTATTGTTTAAAAAAAAAAAAGAGAGAGAAATGAGAAAAATGAGTTTTAATGAGATTTTTTTTTTGTTACAGCAAAAATAGCTCTCCTGTTTCAGTGAAAATTTTAATTACTGTGTGTAATTTTCATTTTAATACAATAGTTCTTGCTCATTTTTATGAAGGGCGTCTGGTCATAATGGACTTATATGTAATGGAGCATTTATTATGAGTGTCCATTGTGCCATATTTGAATGACATTATTTATCAGCCAACTTGAAGTAAACACTAAAATAAAGTACACTAACATATTTTGACATATCTCAATCCATTTAAATCAGTTTAACGTAATAGATACATTACTTCATTACACAGACCGTAAACCATAATAAATAATACCAAGTAATACATAATTACATCCTTAAATACATAAGTATTCACATCCTTAACTCGGTTATAAAATACATTCAAGAACTAGATCTATTTGTCAGCCATTATGGAATGTTTCCTTTCACCCGAATTCAGAAAATCTCACTTGTGGTCACTAGATGGCAGCATTGAGAGTTGATTTTTTTTTTTTTTTTTTTTTTTTTTTTTAAATTCCCATTCAGATTAGATGACGAGCTGGCTCTTATCCATATCCATGTTCATGCCATTCCCTGTAGCTCCTCAGTGATGCAATGATGATGTAATAGTGGTACACTGGTGTTTATACAAGGTTGTAGGAGTTCATTCATAACATAAAATCATTAAACATAACATATAAACGTCACAAATCCACATACTTTAGTTTTAGCCAACATTATGTCTAATGGGATTAGCCAACATAATGAAATTTAATTTGTTATTAATGATGCCTACACACAGTTTTTTAAAATAATATTTAAGATAACATTATACAGTGCTGAAAAACTGTATGAGCAAGAGTGTATTTGCTCCCTTCTTGATTTCCTTTATTTTTGCATATTTCTCACACTAAATGGATCCTCATATAAAATGTAATACAAAAAAATGAAAACACATTTTTAAATGATCATTGTTAGTAGCATTTATTGAAGGGAAAATGTTATGTAACACCTACCAGTATATCACCCATGTGAAAAAATAAAGTCTTCTTTCAAAGTCTTCTTTGCTGAATCGTTTTAATTCAGCCACATTGGAGGGCTTAGACTAGACCCTGAAGAATCAAACATCCTCACTCCTTACCCCTTATTCCAAAATACATGTACTTGGGGCCTTTATGTCCCTTTTGGTTAGTAGTGGTTTTTGCTTTGCAACTTTGCTTAGATACCATTTTTCCCACTCTGTTTCTATTAGTGGAATCATGAATGTTGACCTTATCAGAGGTGAATGAGGCCTGTAATTCCTTAACTGTTCAAATGTGTTCTTTTGTAACTTCATGGATAATTCACTGATGCACTTTTGGAGGAACTTTGTTAATCTGGCTTTGGCTTTGTATGGCTTTGTAACCCTTTCCAGACTTCACTTTGCTGAAAAGGTTCTGTTTAAATGATGTTTAGATTCAACAGGGCTGGCAGTAATCAAATCTGGGTGTGTCTAATCTAACTGAAACAAATTATCAATTAAATCGTGCTTACTGGTTGACTGAGTAACTAAAGGGCAATCAGTTTTTGCACACAGGGCCAGTTTGTGTTGGATAACGTTTTTCTTCTTTAAATTAAATGATCATTTATAATCTATTTTGTGATTACTCAGTTGTTCTTGTCTTATATTAAATTTTGTTTGAAGAGCTGAAACAATGATGTGTGACAAATATGGAAAAATATTTTTAAAAATCAGTATAATATAATATATTATAATATGTATAGTATAATGTACAGTGCCTTGCATAAGTATTCCCCCTGCCCTTGAACTTTTCCACATTTTGTTGTGTTACAACTCAGAATTGAAATGTACTTAATCGTGATTTTTACCATTTGATTTATACAATGTATCTAATATTAAAAATATTTTTAATGTGACATAAAGGTTAATTAAACAAAATAACAATTTTGCAGTATGCTTCGGGTTACTATCCTGTTGGAGGGCTTATCTCATGCAGACTGGAAAAGGTTTTTTTTCTAGGATTGCCTTGAACTTGGCTGTATCTACCTTGCCCTCAACCCTGATCAGTTTTTTGCTTTTCAACAATCGCTGTTGATAAAGGAAAAAAAAAACATCCCCCACAACAATGCTATCACCACCATGCTTCACTGTGGGATGGTGTTCTAAGGGTAAGGAGCAGTGTTGGGTTTTTAAAAAATGTAGTGCTTTGTGCCCATGCCAAAAAGTTCAAATTTGTTCTCATCAAACCAGAGAAACTTTTCCCACATTTGCTAAGTCTCCAACATGCCTTCTGGCAAATTCATATAGCTTTTTCTTCTTTTTTTCTCTCTTCATGCCCCTCCATAAAGCCAGTTTTTTTCAGGGCTATGGTTGTCCTGCTCTCCAAAAAAAACATTGCTGCTCTTCTGCTGTTTGCTAACAATCATGTGTACAAGCCAGAAGGCTATTGTAAAAATGTTTTGTGGACGGATGAGACCAAAATACAATTTTTGGTTTAAATGAGAAGTGTTATGTTTGGAGAAAGGAAAACACTGCATTCCAACATAAAAACCTTATCCCATCTGTGAAACATGATAGTGGTAGTATCATGGTTTGGGCCTGTTTTACTGCATCTGGGCCAGGACAACTTGCCATCATTGATGGAACAATGAATTCTGAATTATACCAGCAGATTCTAAAGGAAAATGTCAGGACATCTGTCCGTGATCTGGATCTCAAGAGAAAGTGGGTCATGCAGCAAGACAACGAGCTTAAGCACATGAGTCATTCTGCCAAAGAATGGTTAAAGAAGAATGAAGTAAATGTTTTGGAATGGCCAAGTCAAAGTCCTGACCTTAATCCAATAGAAATGTTGTGGAAGGACCTGAAGCAAGTAGTTCACATGAGAAAATCCACCAACATCCTACAGTTGAAGCTGATCTGCATTGAGGAATGGGCTAAAATTCCTCCAATCTGATGTGCAGGACTGATCAACAGTTACAGGAAACATTTAGGTGCATTTATTGCTGCACAAGGGGGTCACACCAGATAGTGAAAGCAAAGATTCACATACTTTTGCCACTAACAGATATGTAATATTGGAACATTTTCCTCAATAAGTAAATGACAAAGTATAATATTTATGTCTGATTTGTTTAATTGGGTTCTCTTTATCTATTTTTCAGACTTGTGTGAAAATCTGATGATGTTTTAGGTCATATTTATGCAGAAATATAGAAAATTCTCACAAACTTTCAAGCACCACTGTAGAAGTTAGGAAATCATTGCTCTTATCAGGGAAGGAGATGGTTATCAGCTGATTTATGCATGTGATGTGGAACCATCCACTGCAGCAGAAAGTGAATCACAAATGCCGAAGCTCCAAGCAGAAGAAGTTTCAGGATTAATTGGGCAGGTCCGGAGGAGGAGATGAGTCAGAATCTTTCTTTCTTTCTTTCTTTCTTTCTTTCTTTCTTTCTTTTTCTTTGACTTTGTTCTTTTTTCACCCTTCTACTTTTCCTATCTCTTCTTTCTTTAGTTCTTTCTTTCTTTCACCCTTCTACTTTAGCTGTCTAGTTTTCTTATCTCTTCTTTCTTTCTTTCTTTCTTTCTTTTATTTACTTTACTTGTAAAATCAGTGTGACAGTCAAATTGTGCACATGTCAGTGCAGTGATAAAAGCATGCAGAACCGGTTGTTAATGTGTGGAACTGATGAACTGTGGAATGGTCTTAGAGTACATCTGAACTTCTAAAAGGAACTTGTACAGATGTTAGTTTAAAGGGAATTATAAGACAGAATTAAGTTTTCAACTGTTTGTGTTCAGTTTCTTGATACTCACACCCAAAACTTTATTTTCAGGCACAAATCAGCCTTTTTGGTCCAGATTTGGCTTCACAGCCACAGGGTGATGTGAGTATTTTATCTGAGCTGATCCGAAATCAATATTGATTCATGCTTCCTTCATTGGGACTAACGGGCCCAAACCTGTCTCATCATGACAGTGCCCCTGTGCACAAAGTGAGGTCTATGAAGACATGGTTTGCCAAGGCTGGAGTGGAAGAACTCGAGTGACCTGCACAAAGCCCTGACCTCAACCCAACTGAACACTCCTGGGACGAATTTGAACGCCAAAAATAATTCTTTAAAATAATACCATAACATCTTAAAATGCCTATAAATACACAGTTATAGTTACATTCCTAACACTTACATCCATAATGCATTAAAATCTGTTTATAAGGACATTGTATATATAAATGTTGTAATGGTGGTAATGATAATAAAGTGTTTGTTTCATATTTCATTTTCATGACCCAGGATTTAGGTGTAGAACTACATAGAAGTTATCGTTTTACCAATTCGCTTAACTATGTGTATTGCTAAACATTTTTTTTTTACAGGTTTTACAGGTTTTATACATTCAGCCACAGTGGCATCTAAGGGGTTTTTCCCAGAATGCCACACAAGGAAGAATGAATAGCATTCTTGGAAATATGAACCCCATGTTGCTGGGTTAAATTAACTCCGGGTGTGTGCATCTTCAACATAGCCATATATACAGTGTAATTAATTACTTAGTGTAACATGATGACTGCCTGGTATATTTTCTAATATTTGTTAATTTAATGTTGGAGTCTCCTGACACTTCCTGGTTCTGGCAATGAGGAACAGGCAGTTCCTCATGACAAATGTGGCTAGTGGTTGGCAGATGTACTTGGTCCCCCTCTTTTTGCAGTAACAGCCTCCACTCTTGCCTTCTAAAACAATAGCCCTATGCCTTAAAGTGAACACAACAAGAAATGTTGAAAATCACATTTCCATAAGGCTTAAAATTAAATCATTTTAAAGCTTCTCAGACCCATATACAAATCGAGTAGCTACAAAAAGCCACGCCCCAAATAACAAGTTAACATTTTTGAATGACAGAAAATGTTAACTTGTAATATTTTTGTCAAATTTAATTAGTTTTTCATTGTACGGTTTACGTCGTCTTTCAGCTCGCTTTGACACACAAAACACACAGAGAGAGAGAGAGAGAGAGAGAGAGAGACCACAAATCGGCATCAGGTGTAACTCCCTCATTCCCTCACACTCCCGCTGCACACTCCGGCTACAGACCTAACTTAACACGGTAGATTTTTAAAAATTATTATTATTATTATTATTATTATTATTATTATTATTATTAATCTGATTTATATCCACGATTGCATTCGCAGTGTTCTGTTGATATGAGATAGGCGTGCGTTCCCGAGAGGGGGAGGCATTTAACTGCAGGAGATGCAAAACGGAAGCACACACTCCAGGCTCCACTGCCTTTGTCTACCCGTGAGCCCGGATATTTATTTATTTATTTATTGATTGATTGATTGGTATTTTTTCCGCACTGAAATTAACAATCTGTATACAGATTTTTGAATATCTGAGACCTGAATTAACTGAATCGGAATTTGTGAACACTGGGGGGGGAAGTATATTTGAATACGGATACTTGATCTTTATGTGACAAAAAAATTCATTCAAGGAGGTTAATTCAAAACAAATAAATGCAGATGTGTGGCTTTCAACCTAATATTCAGTGTCCTCTACTAATATTGGCACCCTTGGTAAATATGAGCAAAGAAGGCTGTGAAAAATTGTCTTTATTGTTTAACCTTTTGATCTTTTGTTTTAAAAAAAAAAAAATCACAAAAATACTCTTGCTCATGGATATCAAACAATTGCAAACAAAACACAGGTTTATCAAAAAATCTTTGTTAAATATAGGTGTGCCACAATTATTGACACCCTTTTAGTCAATAATTTGTGCTACCTCCCTTTGCCAAGATAACAGCTCTGAGTCTTCTCCTATAATGCCTGATGAGGTTGGAGAATACATGGCAAAGGATCTGAGACCATTCCTCCATACAGAATCTCTCCAGTCTCCAGATCCTTCAAATTTCGAGGTAGACTCTCCTCTTCAGTTCACCCCACAGGTTTTCTATGGGTTTCAAGTCAGGGGATTGGGATGGCCATGGCAGGACCTTGATTTTGTAGTCAGTAAACCATTTTTGTGTTGATTTTGATGTATGTTTGGATCATTGTCCTGCTGGAAGATCCAACCACGACCATTTTAAGCTTTCTGGCAGAGACAGTCAGGTTTTCATTTAATATCTGTTGATATTTGATAGAGTCCATGATGCCATGTATCCTAACAAAATGTCCAGTTCCTCTGGCAGAGAAACAGCCCCAAAACATTAAAGAGCCACCATCATTTAACCGTGGGCATGAGGTACTTTTCCATATGGCTACCTCTCTGTATGCGCCAAAACCGCCTCTGGTGTTTATTGCCAAAAAGCTCTATTTTGGTTTCATCTGACCATAGAACCAGATCCCATTTGGAGTTCCAGTAGTGTCTGGCAAACTGAAGACACTTGAGTTTGTTTTTGGATGAGAGTAGAGGCTTTTTTCTTGAAACCCTTCCAAACAACTTGTGGTGATGTAGGTGACTTCAGATTGTAGTTTTGGAGACTTTCTGACCCCAAGACACAACTAACTTCTGCAATTCTCCAGCTGTGATCCTTGGAGATTTTTTGGCCACGCGAATCATCCTCTTCATAGTGCGTTGAGACAATATAGACACACGTCCAATTCCAGGTTGATTCATAACATTTCCAGTTGACTGGAACTTCTTAATTATTGCCCTGATGGTGGAAATGGACATTTTCAATGCTTGTGCTATTTTCTTATAGCCACTTCCCATTTTGTGAAGCTCAACAATGTTTTGTCGTACATCTCAGCTATATTCCTTGGTCTTACCCATTGTTATGAATGACTAAGGGGATTTGGCCTATGTGTTACCTCATATTTATACCCCTGTGAAACAGGAAGCCATGGTTGAACAACTTCCTGTTCCTAGTCAACCAGGTGTACTAAAAAAATTTTAAATATCAATGGGAATATACTTCAAATATATTTTTCTTATATGTATTCATAGTGGTGCAAATAATTGTGGCACACCTATATTTAACAAAGATTTTTTTTTTAACCTGTGTTTTGTTTGCAATTGTTTGATATCCCTGACATTAGAGTATTTTTGTGAATTTTTTGATCAAAAGGGTAAACAATAAAGACAATTTTTCACAGCCTTCTTTGCTCATATTTACCAAGGGTGCAAATATTAGTGGAGAGCACTATATTTCAATATTATGAATTCAATTTCTTTAATTTTCACGAAATTCAATGGCTTTTAAAATTATTATTATTATTATTTTTTTTTTTTTTTTTTTGCTTCCATAGGATGCACAGGTACTGCTGCTTGATCAGGCAGTCATAGTCAGAGCTAACTGGCTGATGGTAGCTAACAGACTTGCTGAGAGGTTTTGTCCTTTTATCTGGTACTCAGTAACTGTGATAGTCCCATTAAGGTGCACAGTGAAGTTATTTTATTCTCATAACACCTTTGTCCTGATCAATTATGAGCCCCAAACTGTGTCCTAAATTTCACAATACTGTACTAAATACTTAGTGTGTATTGTGCAGTTTGAGACCCAGCCTTGAAGTCTATTTAAATGAGTGCACTTGCAGTCAAGCTATTAAAGTGCACAGTGGAGGAAGAGCACAGCACAGCCTCCATTCTTCCACAAGTAGCTTGCAGTAAAATTTTCTACCAGAGAGAGCAAAATCCACAATTTTTCATCCTGTAGCTAATAAAGTTTGTAAAACGAAGACAACAGCACCCAACAGCAGCACCCAACAACCATCATGAATTCTCTCACATTCACGTTCACCATCATTCTTATTGCACACACCTGAACTCCATTACACTGATCACAGCCACAGAATTTAAGGACTCACTTCACCCATGCACTTCACGCAGTGTTAGCTCAGTGTCTTGTACCTGTGATACCAAGCCTTATTGTTCTGCTACAGTGTTCATGGTTATAATTACAATTCTGGTTATTTGGTTTGTGTCATCGCCCAGTTAACTCTGTTTGCACATCGCCTGACTTCTGCCTGTATTCTCACTTTGATTCTGCCTTACGTTTTGGATTTGTTTGCCTGTTTTAAAATAAAAAAGCTTAACCAGCGACTGTCACTGGCTCCGCCGCCTGACAGAATACTTCGCCTGCACATGGTGGCAGCAGGGATCCAAGAGTGGTGACAGGCCACCTCGTCTGTGAGCAGCAACAACAGATTGCTATGATCAAAGCGCAGCTAACACAACTCTCTCCAGCATGCTAGCACCTACGTGGGCTACTATGGCAGCACCCTCTCAATCTGCTCCGTCACTCATCGCACAACCCAAAAAATATTCAGGTGCTCCTGCTTCATGTAAAGGTTTCATGCTTCAATGCTCCTTGTCTTTCTCCAGTCAAGATTGAGTGACTGAGAAAACCAAGATTGTTCAGTTCATCAATCTGCTCACTGATAAGGCACTCATCTGGGCTACTGGTGTCTGGAGGCGAGCACACCATCTCCTCTGAACGCTTCCTAAAGGAAATGAGAAATGAGAGAGCAACTCCTCATGCTCAGACAAGGTAACCAGAGTGCCTCTGATTGAGCACTAACATTCTGCACCCTAGCAGCTGCCAGCAGCTGGAACGAGCCAGCACTCAAAGCGGTGTATCATCAGGGGTTGAAACAAGATATTCTCATGGAACTGGCATGCCACGATGAACAAGCATCCGTCAACTCCCTCATCAACCTCTCCATCAGTCTCAACCACATACTAAAGAATCAGAGGGGTAAACCACAGCTAACTTGGAAAAGCTACCTCCCAGCACCTAAACCCATGCAACTCGGACAAGCCAAGCTGACGCTTGTGGAACTCCAATGGTATCATACACTCAAACTGTGCTTCTACTGCAACAGCCCTCAGCACTCAGTGGCGTTGTGCAGAGTCTGTCCCAAGTCCAAGCCTTCTCCGAACACCTCAGAGCGAGCAGACCACATCTCTCGCTCCAACACGGTGAGTGCCCCACAGATTATCACTCATGAAAATTTTGCCATACAGATACTCAGAGGGTTTTTCTACAGTTTCAGCGCTGATTGAGTCCGTAGCAGCTGGCAACTTCATAGACAGCTCTTTCATCACAAAACTGAACTGCCAACCCAGCCACTCCACAATCCCCTGCATGTACAAGCCCTTGACAGAGGACCCATCAGAGGGGGTCCATAAAGCATTGTACTACACCCCTCCTTCAGTGCCCTCCATCAGGACCAAAACTCTCTCCTCGTCACAGTCACCAAGAACTTTCCCATTATGCTGGGATTCCCCTGGATGCGCACCCATGAACCACAGGTCTCCTGGTCTGTGCGGGAAATCCTCCAATGGTCCCCATATTGCTTCAACCACAGTCTGCAGGCCCCTAATCTCCTTCAGCACCACCTCTGGCCACTTCAAGTATTGTATCATGCCCTATGGGCTATTTTGCACTCCAGCAGTGGGATTCACCAACTTCTACCGCTGATTCGGGTTTAGTTCCATCCCCACACCTCTCACAGTTTTGAGTTCACCATCTCCTACCGCCCAGGGTCTAAGAACACAAAAGCCGACTCCCTCTCACACCTATATCTAGCCCTTCCCATGGAGAACACCAAAGAGTACATCTTGCCACCAACTTCTCCAGGGGAAGTACTTCTGGTCCCCACATACTCTCCAATATCCAGAAAATCGTTTATTCATGTACCATTTGTGTTCAGTCCAAGGTACCCAGAACACTACCCACTGTTAAACTCCTTCCACTGCCCATACCACAAGGATGATTGTCTCACATTGCCATAGGCTTTGTCATGGATTTACCTCATTCCCATGGCAACACAGTCATCATGGTGGACATTGTCCCTCCGCCTGATCTCCATCACACACACACACACCCCACCCCCGGTCTCGCACAGCCTTAGAAACTGCAGAACTTATATTCACCAACTTATTCAGACATTACTGGATTCCCGAAGACAAAGTGAGTGACCAGGGAGCTCAATTCACATCTCGGGTATGGATCAGTTTTATGGAGAAATTGGATGTTTCTGTCAGCCTCTTGTCTGGGTACCACCTTCAAGCCAACGATCAGGTCGAGAGGGCGAATCAAGAATTGGGTCGCTTCTTGCGACCATACTGCACTGACAACCAAGAGGACTGGGTCACTTCTACACCGGGCGTTGCTTCCCACTCCTAATAACACAAAACAGCCTACAAACATGACTGCCGACTACAACTCCCAGAACTCAGAGCAATCTACAAACATGGCCCCTGAATAATAATAATTTGTTAGTGCTTTTCTAGACACTCAAAACACTTTACATAGTATGGAGGGGAAATCTCCTCAACCACCACCAGTGTGTAGCATCCACCTGGATGATGTGACTGCAGCCATAGTGCACCAAAAAACCCATCCCACACCAGCTATGGGTGGAGAGGAGGGTGATGTAGTCAATTCAGGGATGGAGATTATTACAGGGCAGTGATAGACCAGGGCCATACCCCTACTCTTTACAAGAAGTGATCTGGGATATTTAACAACCACAGAGATTCAGGACCTCAGTTTAATGTCTCATCTGAAAGACAGTGCTCCTTTTACAGTATAGTGTCCCCATCACTATACTAGGGCATTAGAACCAACACAGACCACAGGGAGAGCACCACCTACTGGCCTCCCTAATACCACTTCCAGCAGCAACCTTAGTTTTCCCCAGGAGGTCTCCCATCCAGGTATTGCCCAGGCTCAACCCTGCTTAGATTCAGTGGGAAACCAGGTGAGAACTACAGGGTGATATGGCTCTGGCTGAAGACTACAGCACCCGACAACCATCACAAACTCTCTTAGGGCAGGTGTACGTGGCGCAGTTTTTGCCTGTCGTGCGAGCTCCTAACTGCATTCTATCCTGTCGGGAGAAATCGCATGGAAATCGTTGGTGCTCATGTGGTCGCGGCTCGCATCATGTGAGAGGTATTATGAGCGGAGCTGAGCTGCTCATAAGCTGCTCAGAACATTTTTAAACATGTCAAAAAAATTTGGACACTGTCAGCTTGAATATGTGTGGTGTGTGTGGTTGAACAAGCTGATTTGGCAATCTACATGAAGTTGACTAATCAGAAGGCGAAGAAAACCACCTAAGTAAGACGATGGGACATTAAACGTCATCACACCAAACAGGAAAATTCATCTACTGTAGCCTCATTGTGTTTATACTCATGCTCTTGCAAACTATTCCAATTCAAACTTTCCAACTTGTAGATTTATCAATTTACAGTATTCTCCAATTGTAGTGTTTTTAAATAAAGATTGAAAGAGTTGTTGGAAGCTTACTGGTAGTGATGCTGAAGTCATGCGACCTTGGTGTAGTTCATTTATAGCCTAACTTTAGCTTTTTACTTCTGGCAATTATATTTAGGCTTCAAAATTCATAAATGTTGCATTAATTTGTGAAGATTATCTTGATGAACAAAAAGTGTAAGAATCATAAACTTTTGTTAGTCACAGAGCTTATTTTCTGCAATAATCTAAAAGCCATTTTTCTCAAGGAAACCAGGGGGATGCTAACTTCCGGGTTGGCCTACAAAAATAAGTCACCCCTGCAGCACCCTATTTATAAGTGGCGATTCAGGCAGTTGCATCGGAATTCACCAGGTCTTAAAATCTTGTCGTGTACCATTACATCTGTACGATTTTTAAATAAATTGTCTCATTGCCTTACGTTCACCGTCATTCTGATTGCACACACCTGAACTTCATTACACTAATCACAGCCACAGTAATAAGGACTCACGTCACCCATGCACTTCACGAAGTATACACTGATATTACACTGGTACTATATAATATATATATATATATATATATATATATATATATATATATATATATATATATATATATATATATATATATATATATATATAGAGAGAGAGAGAGAGAGAGAGAGAGAGAGAGAGAGAGAGAGATTTTTAGAATGGTCATAATTTGGGACATTTTAAAAATGATTAAATAATAGGTGTGTACATTATTCTAGTACTGGTACAGCGATGTATAAGGCGAGTTTATAGCTGTGAGTATTCTCAGTACAAAGGGAAACATTTATGGTTTGCACATTCTATCAACTTATCTGCTGTCACCTCAGTTAGTTACAAAAATACATTTGCCCAAAGCACTTCAGAAACAAAGCTACATTTCATACAGTAGGCCTACTTTAAATAAACTAACATTAACTGCACAACTTAATCAAGAAAACAGCCTCTTACCTAAAACAAAGTATTCTACAAAGCTGTTATGTCAGTGTCCTCCTCCTCTTCCCTGTGTCCCTTACGTATCCATGAGCACATGGCTCGGGATTGAACTTTGTAAGTGGTGGACGCACAATGTTCAAAAACATCAGAGACGAGATGGTGGGGATGAGACGGGATTCAGGCTGTGAGCTACAAATGAGATTCATTTTGGAGAAACCCCACTCACACTCCACTCGAGATTGGTATGGTATTAAACAGTAGATATTATATATAGATAGTAAACCGAATACTGTGATTATGAGTCATTACTCTTTCACAACTCTATACTATAAAGTCAGACAATACTTATGAGTGTGCTGAAAGATCTTCAGTATGAACATCAGGGTTTTCATTAGAGTGTCATGCACACAAACACAAGCATGCACACAAACTCCACAAAGGCAGTAACCCTATCGAACCAAGGACCCTGGAGTTGTGAGATGGCAATGCTACGCACTGTACCACCGTGATGATCTATGCATTAATTTATGAACACGAAAATTGCAACAGAGTGCAAAAAGGAAAAATTGGCTTGCACCCAACCAAAATGGCACCATGCCAGCAAAAGTAGAACCCACCATGTGCTTGCTTTAAACACATGTCCACATATGGCCACATGGAGACCACCCCTATGATGATGACAGACAAATCAAATTGTTTCATGACAGCAATATCTGTTCCAGGTGGTAGCATCGCCGCCTCACAGCTCCAGTGTCCCCGTTTTGATCCTGAGCTTACCGTCTGTATGGAGTCTGTGTTCATGTAGTCCTCACGTCTATGTTAGTTTATTTTGGGTTGTCCAGTTTCCTCCCACCTTATGGGGATTGGCTAAGATAAATTGTCCTAGGTGTGAATGAGCACATGAATGTGAATGGTGTCCTGTGAGGGACTGGTCATACGACTAGTATCGCTGGGATATGCTCACAGACCTGAAAGTGTCTCACTTTACCTGATATCCCACATTACCTGAATCCACTCTACAAATATGAAACTAAACCTGCAACTAATCACTAACTGGTGAATCCTCACTGTTGAGTGGTTTTTTTAACAGCACCTGGAACGCCTGGTTCCAAATTTATGGCTAACTATATAATTTTGTGTTGACACTGAATAAAATAGACAACCCACATGTTCACGTCCAGGGATTTTTGAAAGCTTTTGAATAATTGGTTTGTTAGCTTTTCCACAGATACAAAGATTGAGCTTAAGATAATTACCGTATATAGGTAATTACTAATAAGATTGATAACTTCTTATGATAATAATGATAGTAATTAGTAGAGCTATTGTGCTATTAGCTTGTGCATTATAACAATTTTACAACAATTAAGGCCTCCGCTTACTGAAACACTGTGTAGTATGAATGAAGGCGTGGTGAGCCCGCTTAAAGGTGCTGGATGAAACACAACGTCATCCCCTCTGATTTCTATGGCTAACTGAAGCGGTGGCGTCATCATGTTTGATTCCTATTGGTTAAGTTGGTTGTCGGTTATGTGCTGACCAATAGCTTTGCAGCCACAGCAGTGAGAGTTTAACTGAACCCGCCCACTGCACAGCCGGAGAAGACGAACTGGAACGGCTGATTACACGAGCAATATCAACACAGGAGAATTACACGTCTTTAAAAGGTGTAATAAACTAGACTTTATATACTGAATCATAAACATACACGTTGTGACGAGCTTAATCTTTCTATCTATCTATATAGATATCTGTCTATGTAAATATATGAGTTGGCTTAGCAGTCTAGCGCGTTGATTTAGTATTGTAAGTGGTTTTTTTTTTTTTTGTTTTTTGTTTTTTTAATGCGGTGTCTTAACCAGGCGTTAATATAGACTAAACAAGTGGTCACACTAAAGATGTGTGTCGCTGTGATAACCAGTTGGGCGTGAATGGGAATACTGAGAAGCGGGATGGCACTGTGGAGGAGGACAGTGCTGATTGCTCTACTGTGGGGTGAGTGATCTGATCTCTAACACTTTTTATACACTCCTCTATTCTGAATTTAACTCACAGGTCAGTGTGTACATGTGCATAGAGCTGGGTATTTCATTGACAGTCTGATCTGATTGAGTTCTCTGACAGATTCACTTAAGTTCGTGGCCCTTATAATAACCTTAGCCAAAGCGGGCTCACAAAGTTAAAGTCGTATAACGTTAAGCCTTTTAATGGAAACCAAACATTCATCCGGAGTGAGACACATCGGTTCACTGCACAGGCACAGGGAGGAAATGTAGTGTATTGCTACACACTAGCTGTGCTGGTTATACGAGTTATAATCAGACGTACACCAGCCACATTTGAGCAAGTCATATTAACATGGTTTTCTGTGTCACACACCCCTAGTGGTCGCACTTTTAATTCTGTCATGATCCGCTTAACAGCCGGACTATACCTGTATTCCGACAGATTCGCTCCAGTTTAGCGGATAAACTACACGGCGTGGTTTGTCGAAGTACGGGCGGGGGGGGAACCTGACCCAGCACTAGACACATTGCATGTCATCAGAAGCACAATAGACACACACAAGACCACCAGTCTTGTTTTTCAGGTTATGTGCATGGAGTTTGTATGGTACAAGCCTCTGTCCAACTGCCATGTAATTAAACTAACAGGTTCGCAGTAGTGAAGTGTGCGCAGGTGCAAACAGACTGCATTTCCAAATAAGGTGAAGTTGCTAATGACAGCGTGTAAACAGAGCTGTGTGTGTGTACATTAGGGCTAATATGAGTCATCGATAAAGAGGATTTTAAGAAAGGATTTAGGGCATATTCAGACATTTAAATTTGACCTTTTAATGAAGTACAAGTGTGTGGAACTTAGTGGGGTTTTGTTTTTGACAATTTTCAAAATAACTCGATAAAGTAGCAGTTAAAAAGGTTTAGCATTCCAGAAATGGCAGGAAGTATGCTACAAGAGTGGATAATCGCCTATATTGTGGTTACACTGCTATATATTGCAGAAGAGTCAAGTGGTATGGTCATGTAATGTATTAAAGTACATTGGTGAATTATCGGTCCCAATTAAAGACTAACACAAATAACATATTGTGCAGCTCTAGGTCTGACATAACTGGTTCCCATGTACTCTGAAGATGAGAACAGCACTAGTTACTACTTGCATGAAGCACGTTTGTTCAGATGCACAGTTCATACTTGCTTTGTGGGTTGGGCTGCCAAGTGGGGAGCTAAGCATCAGGTGAAATTTAGTAAACAAGTTCAGAGTCTTCGGAGTCGAGAAGCAGGCTAAGGGAAACTCCTTAGTAATTAAGCCCCATTTTGGCTACAGTCATAAATATACATGTCCTTATACCATATGTTGCCTGTACATCCAGGGTACCTGGAGGAAAATATGTAAATACTCAAGCTTTACAGAAACTTAAGATCTCAAGAAATATTATCAAATTGTTTTTTTTGTTTATTTATGAGATGCATTAATTCATTATTTGTATCAGATATCCCAAGGTAATAGTACCTGTATGCTTTTTATCTGTTGTATTCTGAAAGTGTTTGACTTATTTTAGAATGGTTTGATAAAGGCCTAGTCCACATTAATATGGATAAATTTAAAGTGCGCTATATTGGGGATTTTTGCAATTTCTCACCAATTTCCTAAATTTCCCCATCACCAATGAAATGCAAAAATAGTAGAAAATGCTATACTAGGCATGTACACTGGGTGTCTGACCTATTATTATTATTATTATTATTATTATTATTATTATTATTATTATTACATAATTTCTGCCTCTTTAATTTTTCACAGCATAAACTTAATACACATATTCTTGCAAGCCACCCCATTGCTTGTATTCTATTCAAAGCAGGGAAATATGACATGAAAACACTTCAAACAGAAACAATATGGTTCCTCTATCTTGGAATTGGGGAGATCACATGACAATCAACAGCGTTATATAAAAAAAGCAACGTATATGATGGACAAAAGCGCCATTTGAAAACAGTAAAATGTATAAGAAAAGGTATCTTTTCCAATTTACCCTTGTTTGTGTGGACTAGGCCTAAGTTTCACACAGTAACTGATCCTATTGTAGGTCTCTGTCAGCTTGTTTGTGGATTATGTGATAAACCAATATGCTTATTTCTATTGCCTCTTAAAGTGAATATGCAAAGGGTGCACTAACATTTCTCTATTTTCTGTCTCTCCCTCTCTCTCTCCCACTCATTCACTCTGTGTGTCCCCTTTATCTCAATCTGACAGAGTTCCAGAGTGTTGTGTGTCGTGAGGTGACTCTTCCACCAGGTCCATTGTACCGTGTAGCAGGGTTCCCCCTGTCTCTGCCCTGCACTGTTTCAGGGTATGAGGGTTCAAGAACACAGGACTTTGAGTGGTTCTTGTTCCGTGAGGATGCAGGGGAAAAGCAGATCGGCGTGGTGTCCACTAGAGATAGAGGCTTTCCCTATGCCCCTTACCAGGCGCGAGTGAAATCCGGCGAGGTTCGGGTGGAGAGGGACTCAGGTGACAAAGCCAGACTGGTGATTCAGAGACTTCGTCCAGAAGATCAGGGACGTTATGAGTGTTACACACCAAGCACTGACTTACGATACCAAGGCAGCTACAGTGCAGCTGTGGTCGTCAAAGGTAGCTTACATGGATTCAAAATGGAAAATACCCATTTATACTGCCTTAGTTTTTTGTTATATAGTTGTTATATCTTATTGTATTTACTGTTTACAGTGATTACAGACACATTGCTGATAACCCACTCTCGCATTCTGACTGGCCAGCCTGTCATAGAAGGGACAGAGCTTCAGCTGACATGTGCTGCTTCTGTCCAGTCTGCGCAGCACACACATTTGTCTGTCACGTTCGGGATGCGAGGCAGCACAGGCTCTGGCTCTCTGGGCCACAATCTGAAGGAAATCATCTCTATCGACCGTGAGCTACGTGTAACTCCTGGCCGGGGAGGCTCCTATGAGAAGAGGTACAATAATGGCGAGATTTCTCTGGAGAAGAGAAGTGGAGATGAAGAGAGGGACCTTTACATTCTAAAGATAAGCATGCTGGCATTGGAGGATTCTGGTTCGTATTTCTGTGAGGCAGCACAGTGGGTCTTGGACCCATCAGGCCAATGGGAACGCATCGCCCAGAGGACCATGGAACTGGGAAACCTCTCCGTGCAACCACTTGGTAAGATGTTGCAACACCTACCCCCTTGTTCTGATTTTCACTGAGAAATCTACTTTTCAAATAGTGCTCAGAAAACCCAAGCACTTTGGTGTAAATACCACTGCTGCTATATATTTACATTTATTCATTTAGCAAACCCTTTTATCCAAAGTGACTTACAAATGAGGAAATACAAGCAAAGTGATATATCAAGCAGAGAACAGTATAAGTAGTGCTACCATGCAAGATTTTTAATTGAGTTCTAGAGGAGCAAAGTGCACAGAGTAGAAGTGTAAGAGCCAGTGTAAGTGCAGATTTTTTTAAGTGGGGACCAGGGGACAAGTTAGGAGTTAGTGAAGTGTTCACAGAAGAGGTGGGTCTTTAGCCAAAGGTAGTGACGTTTTTTTTTTTTAAGATAGTGACGGGTTCTGCTGTCCAGATTGAGGTTGGAAGTTCATTCCACCACTGAGGGACAGTCAGTTTTGAAGCTTTATATATTTAAAGCTGACTTTCCAGTCACAGATTTAGCAAAGGTTGCCAAGGAGGATGACATCATGAGATTAGCACTTTTTCCATTTTCTCAGTTTCAATATGATCCTGTTTTGAGTGCTCTGATATGATACTACCATCCAGCAATGCGTCCTGTCTGTAACTGGGTAATATGTCAAGTCTGTTCCAATACCTGATCCAAAGCAGTTTTCATTCAAGCAGTTCAGAACTGTACTGAGGAGGTCTGTGAATTTTTTACAGTTAATAGGGTCCCGGACTGTAGGTCCCCTGGGTTAAAAGACAAGGTAATTAGGTAAAACTTTACTTATAATGTAAGTTTGGGGAAACTGTCATACAGTGTATACAACTTGCAAGTAACACACAACATCATGTATCTTTAAGGCTAAACCATTCACATGATGGAATTGTTATAAAAATCATTGCACCATTGAAAACCCAACTTGTCATTTATACCACTACCTTGTTACCGTAGAAAATGGCAAACATTTAAATAGCAAGCTTTGGTGCATAATACCTGTGTAATCCTTGTTTGCTGCAGCGGACACTCTGTCTGTGAGCACAGTGCCAGTAGGTGAGGTGGCACTGCAACCTGGGTCCCCTCTCAGCCTCACATGTCTGGTGTCGGGTGCGGGTTCGTGGAATCACTCTGCTCTGCTGGTGCAGTGGTTGCGGCGTGGGCCAACAGGAGGAGTGGAAGTGGAGGTGGCCCGCATGAGCCCCAACGGCGTGGTGAGCTGGGGCGATGACATCAGTAGTGGCGGAGGGGGCAGCATGGAGAAGGGGGCAGAGGGGAGATTTTCTCTGCGTCGCTTCTCTACCCACCCGGTTGATGCTGGACAATACCGCTGTGCTGTGAGTGTGTACGCCGGGCAGCTCAGTCCAGCACCATCCAGCCCTGCTACACTTACTCAGAGGTCTGAAGGTGTTATGGTCAGCCTCAAGACTAAAGGTTAGTGACTGTGATGTTGATTTGACCTTTGTACTGATAATATATGGTAATCACAAACAGTTTTAATGTTCTACTAGTGTAGATGATGTACAAATATTGTTTCTTGTTTTCCTAGGCATGGCACATCCCTCAAAATGTTACATTTAGGGAAGCTTAGTTTTAAAGAGCAAACAAACCTGGTGAAAATAAGAGAAAACAGTATCTCTACACTGGGCATTGAAAGTGTTTACATGAAAATGTTTGCGTAAGTCATAGCAAACAAAAAAAATTTATGCTGCAAAAGTTTTGTAAATGCTGATATTCTTTGTATTTGCATGTTTATTGATAAAGTGAAAGCGAAAGTGACATGTGAAGGCCAATGTATGGTAACCCATACTTGGAATTTGTCCTCTGCATTTAACCCATCCAAGTTAGTGCACATACATTAGGAGTTGTGAGTAGTGAACACGCACACTACAAACCGTGAACACATCCGGAGCAGTGGGCAGCCATTTTTGCTGCGGCGCCCGGGGAGCAGTTGAGGGTTAAGGGCCTTGCTCAAGTGCCCAACAGTGGCAGCTTGGCGGTGCTGGCATTTGAACTCACGACCTTCCAATCGGTAGCACAACTTCTTAACCACTGAGCTACCACCGCCCCAAATGGTATGTGTGTGTGTGTGTGTGCGTGCCACAGCTGATTTGCATTTGGTGACACATGCACCTGAAAAGGCCAAAATATGGAGAGAAATTACGGGATGAATTCTGTCATCTATCCAGCACAATATAAGTGCAGTAAAAAAAAAAAGAAAATAGTTTGACACAAAAACTGAGTAAAAAAAAAAAAAAAGTATTACTTTTAATTGATAGACTTTCTTTGCTACTTGGGGAGGCGAAACCATGACAAAACTTTTTAAAATTGACCAGATACAGTGGCATGCAAAACCAACTTTTAAGCCAGCTTTCATCCTCCAGGGAAAAAAATCTTTAAATATCTGTTGCCTCCTAAGGGCATCATGTGTTAAGTCATCCAGTACTATCAGTTCTGCTTTTTGCACCGCACTTTATTTACATATAATTCTGTTCATGATAAATGAGACCCATTGTTTTAATGAGCCACTTAAGGATAAGAGCAGTCATCCTTTTTTTTTTTTTAATTAAATAATGTATACAGATGTATACAGAAAGCATTTACATTTATTTACATTTACTTATTGGGATGAAAACCATTATATTGAGTTGTGAGGTTGTCATGGTATTTCACATGTAATTCCCCTGCTATTACATACTCTAAAGACTGATTTAGAGATTGGTTGCAAGTGTGGAGACTAAGTTTAAAATGCTGATTCTCCATGTGTCGGCACAGAGGTGAGTGTACTGGCAGTCATCGAGTTACCACGTCGGCCACTCCTGAAACATGGGGGCACCGTCACCTTGCTCTGTAATATCTCAGTGGTGGCCACAGCCCCCACTCAGGTGGAAGTGCAGTGGTGGCAGGAGAAGCGGGAGCTGGATAGGAAAGAAAACATGCCCTCAGGACATGCCAAAGGCAATATCCTAGCGACACTGACCTATGATGGAATGTCTCGTATCTACAGTAATGGAAGTGAATTGAGCGTTGACCGAATTTCTGCTGGAACCTACAGACTACGCATCTTTTCAGCACATGAGGATGACCAAGGGGATTACCATTGCCAGGCAGAAGTATGGACCCAGGACCCCCATGGAGGCTGGTACAATACAGGTGCCAGGGCAGAGTCAGCCATGGTACATGTATATTTATATGCACGAGGTAAGTTTAAGGAAATAGAATTGTAAAAGGAAAGAAGCGGCCCATGTGACATTGTGGCTTTGCTTGTATCTCTCCTTCCCCTTTCTTCCTGTCCTTCTGTGTTAAAATGTTTACTTTTAGTTTATTTTTTGTTAGTTTAGCTGTTTCCTAACCATTGTGGGTAAAAAAAAAAAAAAATATGTGAAAAAATATCTACATCTAGAAAAGGCATTCTTCAGACAATATATTGGTGGGGTTTTTTTTGTTTGTTTGTTTGTTTTATACTGTGAAGCCTTTATGTGTGAGACAGACAGAGAGAGAGAGAGAGAGAGACCTTATGAAAGTAAGAGATTATGGAAAATATTAGCTATTTGCTCTGATTATTTTTGGTGGATATCTCACATGCTGACACTGAGTCAGTTTTAGTGAGCAACATTGCTATTGTTTATAAATGTTTGCCAATATGAGACAGTCTGAACTGCTGCAGTACTATATAGGGATCTGTTATGAGGATTCATTTTCTCTCTCTTTTTTTTCCAGTTACTGACCTTCTCCTTATACCACTGGTGGTTGGTGTCTCCTCTGCCCTGTTTGTGGGAGTGGTCATCATTGCCATGGTAACATGCTGCTTCATGAAGCGACTTGCCAGGCAGCGCTCCCAGATAAGGAAGTAGGACACTGGCCAGCTTCCCTGCAGCACTTACTGGCAGGCCAATAATGCAATTATATGGATAAAAAATATAAATATAATTAAGAGTGTACTTGATGGTGGGATGAAGTATACTGACTTGTGCTGGTATGTTTGTGAGAGACAGCTCTGACTGTTGGGTTGAATTATTAACTCACACATTCAAAGTGTGCCAACAAGTTCATTATTTTCTACTAAGCCACAATTAGCCAAATTGTGTTGGGTATAAACTTTAAGCTGTCAAATTTGCAGCATCCAAAACTTCCAAAACGCCAGCTGCTTAAAGTGGCTTGTTTGTTTGTTTCAAACAATTGACTAATTGTTTTGTGTGTATTTTTTTTTTTATTTTATTTTTTATAAATGTGATGTAATATGTTTAACAAAACCTGGTTTTGGTACAAGAAACTATATATAGTGTTCCTATATAGCATGCCATAAATGTTTCACCATTGTTTTTATGGTACTTATGAAACAATGAAAATTAAGCAAAATGTTGCACTGACCTCTGTAGAGTTAAAGACAAGCCATCCCAGGTACTTATACACTCATAGCCCACACACAGTCCATGCACTCTACTGTAATTAAGCAAAGCCTTGATGATAGGAATTAGTTTACAATGGGTGGAATAAGTTAAACACTGTGTGTAGCATCCCAGCAATTTAGAAATCTGCTTGGAGCCACTGAATGAATAGAATGCCACTACAGTAGTAGTAGTATTTAGTTATATACTGAATTAAACTTGCAGTGATGCTACACACTGTAAAATAAATTCAATTACCAGAAAGAAACTTGACCACTTAATAAAAAAAAAGTGAAAATGCTGATAAATACGATCTGTATATTCTACTGCTGAAAGGCTGATGGGTGCTCCGCTTACACTGCAATAAAGCAGTACTTGTATGTAACAGCACTTCAGCTGCCAGTAGACACAGCTTGAAATGTAGAGACTCTAATTGAAATGCTGATGCAAAAACATCCGGGTCAAATCAGACAAACCTTCAATAGACTTCTTAGATAAATCGGCAGGACCATAGTGTGTCAAGGACCAAAGCAAATCCTTAATTATTTTTTTTTTCTTTTTCTTAAAAGCTGTATTGTGAACCTTTTATATTTTGCATGTTTTCTGTTTTATTGGGTTTCTTGTGTTGCACTGCTATTCAGTTGATACTGTGAAATGGATTTCTTTTAAAAATACATTTATGCTTTGTGTTATAACTTGTATGAATAAGGAGGATCATTGTGCACTCATGTTTCCTTTCAGCCTATTTCAGCAATGATTTTTTTTTTTTTTTTAAACATCTCATATAGAATTTAACCACAGTAAGTTTAAAGAAGGAGAAAAAGAAAAGAGGATAGTGGCTTAGGTTATGGGTACAGGAAATATGACAGAGAGGCATGTATCTATAGCACATCTGTCCCTTTTTGGATAATTTATGTGATAATGAAGATCTTTGTGATTTAGGAGATAAAAAAGATCTCTGATCTTTGTGATTGTTAATATGGTGAATACATTTGGAAACTTACTAAACACACATTACTACTGCATGTTAAAGTGCTTTGCAATGTTCAGCTCACAAATCTGAAGCGGATTTATCCTCTCACCCATGTGACTATTTCAGTGAAAGTAATGCAACATTAGAAGTCTGTTAATCCTTATGTTTACATTGAAAAGTCACCCCCCCTCCCCCCAAATTTCTCAAACACTATTCTGGATTTATACAGCTGTTCCATACAGCTTAGTGGCCATTTTGTTTTCCACTCTTATGCTAGTGTTTGCTGGACGGTTCTGCTTAGTTTTGCATGGACAGGCCTCAGGAGTAATGTACCTAAAATCACATAGGCACAACTGAATTTACTATGTACTGTCTTTCTTGTGTTTTTTATGTGAATTATAATGGTGATTAGACTGCCTATTTTTTTGTTTTTAAAGCTAATTTCTGTGATTTTTAAAAATTTAATTAGATGTCCATAATCCATTGCATTTTGCACAGTGAACTGTGATTATTTTCATTGTGAGTGTCTACTTGTACTGCGCAATTGTGGTTTAGGGACATGAATAAGTAATAAAATCAAGATAATAAAAGACTTATGGATTGGTGAATCAATTATTACAGAAGTAATATACTGATTCAAATAATACAGTCCATAGTATTTATAAGTAACTGACACAGTTGCTCAAAGTTGCGTATGGTCAAATTTGGGCCTGTTTTGCTGCATTTGGGCCAGGACGGCTTGTTGGGCCAGGACGGCTTGATGGACCAATGAATTCTGGATTATACCAGCAAATTCTAAAGGAAAATGTCAGGACATCTGTTCATGAATTGAATCTCAAGAGAAGTCGTTCTACCAAAGAATGGTTAAAAAAGAATAAAGTTAATGTTTTGGAAAAGTCAAAGTCCTGACCTTAATCCAAATGTTGTGGAAGGACCTGAAGCAAGCAGTTCATTGAGAAAGCCCACCAACATCCCAGAGATGAAGCTGTTCTGTACTGAGGAATGGGCTAAAATTCCTCCAAGCCAATGTGCAGGACCAGGGTCTGAAATTAACTTTTTCCTCCACCTGCCTCAGTGGCTGGTAATTTTTTTTTTTTTTTACAGGCCACTCAGAATTTCTACCAGCCACCTCAGAAAAACAGAAACTTACAACATTGTATTAAATTATATAATTGATATATAAACAAAAGGTTATTTTTTAATTTTAAAGTAATCATAAAAAGTCATCTGCACACGCATTCATTAAATTCAAATAAGTTTAAAACACTCAACATTAAAAAAAAAGTTTCACAAGTTTTACAAACATCCAGTAAAACATAAACATGATGCTAATAACTTTTCACAAGCTGGCAGGCGGGAGTTATTTTATGAATGCAACAGACAATTAGCCAATTTCACACTGGTTTTTGCTTTTTCTTCACTTCCACTTTTAAAGTGATGTTTAATGTGTGTACAGCCAATGGTAATCACGAACACTGAGGGAGGAATGAGTACAACTAAATTCCACAAATTTACATATCCATTTTTGTAAGCCCTACTTGTGCGAGAAATGTACCCCCCAAAGTGGCGGATGCTAATTTCATACCCTGTGCAGGATTGATCAACAGTTACCAGAAATGCTTAATTGCAGTTATTGCTGCACAAGGGGGTCACACCAGATACTGAATGCAAAGGTTCACATACTTTTGCCACTCACAGATATGTAATATTGGGTAATTTTCCTGAATAAATAAATGACCAAGTATAATATAATAATATTTTTGTCTCATTTGTTTAATTGGGCTCCCTTTGCCTTCTTTTAGGACCGATGATGTTTTAGGTCATATTTATGCAGAAATATAAAAATTTCAAAAGGGTTCACAAACGTTCAAGCACCACTGTACAGGTGCATCTCAATAAATTAGAATGTCGTGGAAAAGTTCATTTATTTCAGTAATTCAACTCAAATTGTCAAACTCGTGTATTAAATAAATTCAATGCACACAGACTGAAGTAGTTTAAGTCTTTGGTTCTTTTAATTGTGATGATTTTGGCTCACATTTAACAAAAACCCACCAATTCACTATCTCAACAAATTAGAATATGGTGACATTCCAATCAGCTAATCAACTCAAAACACTTGCAAAGGTTTCCTGAGCCTTCAAAATGGTCTCTCAGTTTGGTTCACTAGGTAAGCCACAAACATTCATTGCCAAAGAAGTTGGCTGTTCACAGAGTGCTGTATCCAAGCATGTTAACAGAAAGTTGAGTGGAAGGAAAGTGTGGAAGAAAAAGATGCACAACCAACCGAGAGAACCGCAGCCTTATGAGGATTGTCAAGCAAAATCGATTCAAGAATTTGAGTGAACTTCACAAGGAATGGACTGAGGCTGGGGTCAAGGCATCAAGAGCCACCACACACAGACGTGTCAAGGAATTTGGCTACAGTTGTCGTATTCCTCTTGTTAAGCCACTCCTGAACCACAGACAACGTCAGAGGTGTCTTACCTGAGCTAAGGAGAAGAAGAACTGGACTGTTGCCCAGTGGCCTAAAGTCCTCTTTTCAGATGAGAGCAAGTTTTGTATTTCATTTGGAATCCAGGGTCCTAGACTCTGGAGGAAGGGTGGAGAAGCTCATAGCCCAAGTTGCTTGAAGTCCAGTGTTAAGTTTCCACAGTCTGTGATGATTTAGGGTGCAATGTCATCTGCTGGTGTTGGTCCATTGTGTTTTTTGAAAACCAAAGTCACTGCACCCGTTTACCAAGAAATTTTGGAGCACTTCATGCTTCCTTCTGCTGACCAGCTTTTTGAAGATGCTGATTTCATTTTCCAGCAGGATTTGGCACCTGCCCACACTGCCAAAAGCACCAAAAGTTGGTTAAATGACCATGGTGTTGGTGTGCTTGACTGGCCAGCAAACTCACCACACCTGAACCCCATAGAGACTCTATGGGGTATTGTCAAGAGGAAAATGAGAAACAAGAGACCAAAAAATGCAGATGAGCTGAAGGCCACTGTCAAAGAAACCTGGGCTTCCATACCACCTCAGCAGTGCCACAAACACAAACAAAGTGATCACCTCCATGCCATGCTGAGTTGAGGCAGTAATTAAAGCAAAAGGAGCCCCTACCAAGTATTGAGTACATGTACAGTAAATGAACATACTTTCCAGAAGGCCAACAATTCACTAAAAATGTTTTTTTTTTTTTTTATTGGTCTTATGAAGTATTCTAATTTGTTGAGATAGTGAATTGGTGGGTTTTTGTTAAATGTGAGCCAAAATCATCACAATTAAAAGAACCAAAGACTTAAACTACTTCAGTCTGTGGCATTGAATTTATTTAATACACAAGTTTCACAATTTGAGTTAAATTACTGAAATAAATGAACTTTTCCATGACATTCTAATTTATTGAGATGCACCTGTATATTAAATTTGAAAAATATGTCCTTTTCTTTCTGTTGGATTGAATGTAATCCAAACCAAGTTTATGTTACACTTCAATACGATGAGCCAACTATAGGATTACTGTCTAAAAGTTTTAGTGCTACAGCTTCCCAATTAGATAAGCCATTGTGACATCATGCAAGCTACAACAAAACACCTTTGGTAAAGTCTTGGCTTTTATACTCTGTGTATACTTTAAAAGACCAAGCTATCCATACAGTTTGAGCAAAATGATGCATTATACCAACACAGCTAACTAAGTAATCAATGTTTTGTGCTTCAAACCAATTATTTTGTTATTAATATTTCCACCACTTACCACAGTTCTGCTTCCTCTTTTCCACTTTTTGTTTTCTCTTTCTTTGCTGGCTTCCAGACAGGTAAGTTCTCTATTCAAAATAAACTTCTGCAAGTTCCACATGCTAGCGAAATGGGCCCCCATTTAGGGTGCTTCCTGGTATAGCCTTGTAGCTTTGTAGATGTAGTTGCATTTATAGACATATGTGACAATCCTTGTACACTTATTCACACTGGATACTGCTGAAGTGCTGAACCACCTTCTTATAACCATGATCACGTTCAGATTCTAGCACTGACATTGTTCAGTCTGATCATTTCAGTGCTTTTGAAAATTTCAAGGCTTTTGGTCATTTAAACTGATATACTATGCCATAGTAATAGGGCTACTTTAATTGAAGGGAACTGCTCCAATAAAAATAGATCTAATAATTAAAAAATAAATGGCCTCTTGTATTGAGCACAAATCCATTGGTACATTGTTGCCTGTCAGGGAATCTTCATGTGACTCTATAAGGTCATAATGAAGAATTCTGTTTAAGGTTTTCCTTGACAATTGAACAGATCGATAGCCTACTTTTCTTTTCTTTTCTTTTCTTTTTTCCTTTTCTTTTCTTTTCTTTTCTTTTCTTAATTTTACCTGAAAGATAAATATTTCCATGCAACAAAAGAACTTTCCTTGAAAATGGATTTGGTAGATTAAAGAACAGGTAGGTCTTTTGAAAATAAATTTCCTTCACAAATAGGATCCGTTATAAATTGATTGTCCTTTTCTAATGTGATTATACTATTAGGTGCTTGCATTCACTTTCCTTGTGTATTTTCTAATACTTTTTGACCATTATGGTATCCTGTTTCCTACCGATTTATGTCTTCACTGGATGGGTATTGTAGTCCTATGAATATCTGTAAATGTCTCCAGCATGCAAAAATATTGAACTACTGGTCTTGGGAAATGCTTCGGAGTGATTCAGAGTTGAAAATGTAAAGGTACACCCTGCTCGAAAAATTAGCTACAGCTACCGCATGGTGAAGCTAACCGCTCATGCATGGGAGGTGCTTGTAGCTCGCGCATGTTGAGGAAGGATACAACTCGCAGCACGAAAACGTTGAAAGGAAACGGAACTGACCGAAACACTAAATGCAGCAAGTAAGGAAAAACAAATCATATGTTAATAACAGTTTTAACTAACTGGATTAAAGTGAGAGAAATTGTTGAGTCTGTTCAGACATACAGGGCCACATGAAGAGTCTGTGGCGTATTGGAGTTCATACATAGATTGTTTTGAGTTCTTTGTACTGACCAACAAAATAAAAACCAAAAGTATCTTTTCCTCAGCATAATGGGCGGCAAAACATACAATCTACTGCAAAGCAGTGCAATATGCTAAGCCCGGTGACTGCTTCTATGCCAAAGGCTGCCAAGCTGACTGAAAATGCACACTGCCAGCACTGTTACTATGCACATGGCTAGAAAAGATGAAGCCGACCTGACCGGAAGTGCATGTGGTTGGGGGGTGGTAACACAAGAGGGAGATTTTATAAAACAAGAAAAAATTATAATAAAGAAACATCACACATTTCATTTTTTGTATTGTTTATTGAATAAAGATATTTAAAACAATTTAAACACGAATTGGCTTTCATTCATGTTTTACACTAGGTTTTGCGTAGTTCACGACTGGTTGAACACACAAGAATTGTGCAATTAATGGGTACATTGTAGCTGAGCTGACAATGTAAAGGTATGTTCACTGTTTATCTTGGGTGTTTTGATTGGTCTGCTGTATGACCTTGCTAGGTGTTGTGAAAATATTTTATATAATGTTTTGGTCATTCTGATTTCTATTTGTGATGCATGTGTACATGATCAATGCATCGTTGAAAAGCGGAAATTAAATGTATTTCCAATTCTAATCACAGTCCCCAAGTATATTAAGTTCTTTTAAAAAAGAGCAAAACGAGTAGTGCGGTAAGATAGAATGGTTAGCGACCACCACCCATTTTTGTCACCACCACTTTTCAAACAAAGTGACGCCAATGGTGTGGATCAATCTGGGGAAGAGTCACAACAATCTCAGTCGTAGTCTGGTCTCTCAGACTATGCAGCTTGCCCACTAACACAGTAGCCAGGGAGTCACCATTCCCCCTTCTCAGGGGTGTAACCAGGACTTTCAGGGGGGGTTCAGAAATATGCTAAATTAAATCACCACATGATCTGTACAAATCATTTGATAAGTGTGACATGATCATGTTTTTCCCCCAGTTCCTGCCCACCTGTCTAACCCATGCTTCCTTTGAGACACATGAATATGGCCAGCATGTTTTCAAACTGTTGCTCATGCAGGGCAGCATAACACATGGTGGAACACACTAACTGCCCTCTTCTGCATACATGAGCTCACACATACCCGTGATTGGCTAGTGTTTGTGTGATTGATGGGAGAGAGATGCCATCCCTCCCACCTAGAGAGCATGTCCAATTTTGCTCCCTTGACTCCTGGGCATGGATGGCACTGGCATCATTGGGATTCAAACGTACAATCTCTTGACAAAAGTGTTTATGCTGTTCTGCCAGTCAGGAGTCATGATCTTGCATTTTGAGTTTATGTCAGGCAGTAGTAGAAGCAATGGTCTTTAGAATTGGTCATTTAAATGTTTTAGGGAAAATCTACCATCTGTGAATCTTGATATATTAATAATTAAAATAACATTTTTATAGGGGGGAATCACATCTTACCTTTTTCTCCTCCTGTAGTAAACTTAAAGTGCTTCATCGGCTGTCACCATGATACACCAATGCTCAGAGTATAACTAGATGACTAGTAACTTTCAGACAAAAACAGGAAAACTACATGGTCCTCTTTCTCACCATAGCAACAACTAGACAATAAAATGTGTTTATCAAACTAAGGAATGTATTTATTTGATATCTGGGGTGGTTATATAAGGTGTTCTTTCACACATAAACAAACATTCACACTGCATAGGCCTATTTGTTATGTTAACCACCTACGAATAAGCATTTGGAACAGTATAGGATGCCTGTATGCTGTATAGGATGTCTTTGTATGCTGTAGTATTCCCTTTACTAAATTGTATGAGTTCCCTTTACTAAAGTAAGGGGCCGAGCGCAAACATGTTCCAGCATGACAATGTCCCTGTGCCCAAAGTGAGGTCCATGAAGATATGATTTTCCAAGGTTAGTGTCGAAGAGCTGGAGTTCTTGACTGTGCAGAGAGCCCTGACCTCAACCCCACTGAACATCTTTGTGATGAACTGGAATGCCAACTGCACACCAAGGCTATTATTGTTAACGAAAATGAAAACTATCAGTGAAAATAATAATTCCAATAATAGATTCCAATAATAAATGAAAACTAAACTGTAACTATAATGTTCACCCGCAATAAGAACAAAAACTAAATAGGATTTCATAGAATAAAACTTTCATTTTAGTATTTTAAATGTTGGGTGATCTGACAAGAACAGAGGCTGAACGGAGTGGGTCAATCAATGTTGACGAATCATAAATGACCAGTAGATGGCAGAGTAATGTGTATTAGAACTCCTTGGCAGTGATTTAGTAGCAGTGGAGCACTAATGCCAAAATTAATAGGTAAAAAGGAAAAGACAGAGCCCCATTTTGGATTTTTTTGAGTACGATTACAACGATATTAAAAAACTAAAACGATACTAAAACTAAATACAAACTAAAAGTAATGATTTTCAAAAGATAAAAACGAAATCAAAACTATTTATGCACCATTAAAATGAACTGAAACGAAACTGAAATTGGAAACCAAAATACAAAACGAAATAAAAATAAAAATTAGCAATATTTAAAAAACTTTAATAACCCTGCTGCTGACCAGGCCTCCTCGTCTGACATTAGCACCTAACTTCACTAATGCTCTTGTGGCTGAATGTGCAAATCCCACAGCCATGCTCCAAAATGTAAAGCTTACACCGAAGGGGGTACTAAATCTAGCACTGGATGTTCATGAAAGCATGAACCAGGGTTTCACCATTTTCCAAACTAAGCATGGGTCATCGTCAGGCTGATAAAAGGAGATTTTCATGAGTGAACAAATAAGGGATTCAAGTGAAAGTGTGTTGTGTCAAAGATTATGCCTAGATTATGAACATTTGTAGAGGGTTTAACAGTGATGCCTTCAATATCAACTGAAGATTCTAGAGTTTTAGAGATGAGGGTTTTAGGGCTGAACAAGTAAAGGTTCTGTTTTAAAAGTTGGTGTCTATCCATGATTTTATATTATGAATACATTCATTTAACAAGGTAGGAACAAGAGCTTTGTTGCACCTTGTACTGAGAAAAATCTGACTGTCGTAGCAGTGTTTACTAATGATCTGGCAAAGGGGAAGCATATTTTTATTGTTGACAAGTAGACAATAACTTAACAAGTTATAGTTATTTTGGATACCACAGTATATTGTAGTTGAAATTAAATAATAAAAATGTGATCAAAGTGCAGACATTCAGCTTTAATTCGAGGGTATTTACAGTGGGGGGAAAAAGTATTTGATCCCCTGCTGATTTTGTACGTTTGCCCACTGACAAAGAAATTATCAGACTATAATTTTAATGGTAGGTGTATTTTAACAGTGAGAGACTTAATAACAACAAAAATATCCAGAAAAACACATTTCAAAAAAGATATAAATTGATTTGCATTTTAATGAGGGAAATAAGTATTTGACCCCTTTGACTTAGTACTTGGTGGCAAAACCCTTGTTGGCAATCACAGAGGTCAGATGTTTTTTGTATTTGGCCACCAGGTTTGCACACATCTCAGGAGGGATTTTGTCCCACTCCTCTTTGCAGATCCTCTCCAAGTCATTAAGGTCATTTTCAATGCCCTGGCTGAGGGAAGGAGGTTCTCACCCAAGATTTGACGGTACATGGCCCCGTTCATCGTCCCTTTGATGCGGTGCAGTTGTCCTGTCCCCTTAGCAGAAAAACACAACCAAAGCATAATGTTCCCAGCTCAATGTTTGACGGTGGGGATGGTGTTATGACTCGGGGTCATAGGCAGCATTCCTCCTCCTCCAAACACGGCGAGTTGAGTTGATGCCAAAGAGATCTGACCACACCTGACCACAACACTTTCACCCAGTTCTCCTCTGAATCATTCAGGCAAACTTCAGACGGGCCTGTACATGTGCTTTCTTGAGCAGGGGGACCTTACGGGAGCTGCAGGATTTCAGTCCTTCACGGTGTAGTGTGTTGCCAATTGTTTTCTTGGTGACTATGGTCCCAGCTGCCTTGAGATCATTAACAAGATCCTCCCGTGTAGTTCTGGGCTGATTCCTCACCGTTCTCATGATCACTGAAACTCCACAAGGTGAGATCTTGCATGGAGCCCCAGACCGAGGGAGACTGACAGTTTCTTCCATTTGCGAATAATCGCACCAACTGTTGTCACCTTCTCACCAAGCTGCTTGGCGATGGTCTTGTAGCCCATTCCAGCCTTGTGTAGGTCTACAATCTTATCCCTGACATCCTTGGACAGCTCTTTGGTCTTGGCCATGGTGGAGAGTTTGGAATCTGATTGATTGATTGTTTCTGTGGACAGGTGTCTTTTTACAGGTAACAAACTGAGATTAGGAGCACTCCCTTTAAGAGAGTGCTCCTAATCTCAGCTCATTACCTGTGTAAAAGACACCTGGGAGCCAGAAATCTTGCTGACTGATAGGGGATCAAATACTTATTTCCCTCATTAAAATGTAAATCAATTTATAACTTTTTTGAAATGAGTTTTTCTGGATTTTTTTGTTGTTATTCTGTCTCTTACTGTTAAAATACACCTACCATTAAAAATTATAGACTGATCATTTCTTTGTCACTGGGCAAACGTACAAAATCAGCAGGGGATCAAATACTTTTTTCCCCCACTGTATTTTGGGTGAATAGTTGATTTGGATACCTTTTTGCTATCTCTATTGGGTTTGTTTTGATTTTTCAGCGTAAGGATGGCTTGTGTCACTGACAGTGACAGCTCTTTGGACTTTTTTCTGAGCGTTAACAGAAACTAAATCCAAATGTAAATGCCACTCTTCAAATCAACTCTATACCTTTTATCTGCTTACTAGTAAGTTAAATTATGGAGGAAATAACGCACAAATTACTTTTGGTCCCTTAAAAAAGCTACATTTAAAAAGTGCTGTAATTTCTACACCGTTCACCAGATTTCGATGCAAATAACCTTAAAATACATATACAAAATCACAATCATTTCAATTAAAAGCTAGCCAACACAGCCTAGGCAACTACCATTTAAGTTAGTGTAAAGTATTACATATTGCATTCACTTAACATATTTGTAGGAAAACCTTATACAGTATCATTGTGGAACTTTCAGATAAATATGTTTTTATCTTTAGTGTCCTTGTGTGGCTAAACATTCCTAATGTGTTTTAGAACAGCATTTCAGAGAACTTTCAGAGAACTTAGAACAGTGCAATACTTTCAGAACAGCTGCTCAGTTACACCATGATGCTTTTCTAAAACCCGGCAGATTGATAAATGTTGATCCTACTCCTTGCTGGAAAGTAAATATTAAAACTAAATAAATAAATTTAAAAAATAAATTTAAAAAAAATTTTAAAAAATCTGATAACCTGTCTGCTAGGCTCAGTTGAGCTGTAAGTATTTTAGTCATAATAACACATTTATTATATCTTACTATTAATTAGAAAAAACTTAAGAATAAATGAATAATGATGAAGGGTTCAGTGCTGTAGGAATGAAGAAACAACAAGCCTATAAATAACAATCTTTTATATGAATGGCAACTCCTACTGGAAAATAATGATTTCAGGCCCGTCCTATTATCCCTTGTCCTATTACAACCACGTCCTTAAGTATGGCTTTCACTGTCGCACTACAGCAACGCACTGATGAAAGTGAATTATGGGGAATTACATAATTGCTCCCTTAATTCTTAAAAAAGCAATCCTGGGTTGATTGATTCTCACGGCTTTTCTGTGTGTCACATTATCCGCATGTAATATATATATACAAATACATATACATATATATACATATATATATATATATATATACATATATATATATATATATATATATATATATATATATATATATATATATATATGTATATATATATACAGTACTGTGGAAAAGTTTTAGGCACATGCAAAGAAATGCTGTAGAGCAAAGATGCCTTCAAAATAATGAAATTAAATGTTTCTACATTTAAAAAAAATCCGTAAAGAGCAGTAAACAGTAGTAAATGAAACAAAGTCAATATTTGGTGTGACAAAAAACTAAAATTTAAAATAAAAATAGTGGTAAGTATTATTGAGCATCTTGCAGAACCAGCCACAGTTCTTCTGGAGACTTTGACTTTCTCACTTTCTTCTTATTTTCTCAGCAAAACCCAGCAAAACTTCATTGTGTTTTTTTATCTGAAAAGTGTCTCTTATGTAATATGCTGCTTTCTTTAATGACATACAAACATTTTTCTGTAACATTTAATTTTGTGCTAGAAAACTAATGTTTGGGAATCGAAAATGTTTTTTTGTACTGACTTGATAATGTAGAAGTCATAAAATAAAAAATCTATAACAAAGTTTGTACTAAAAAAATAGAGTGCCTAAAACTTTTGCACAGTACTGTATGTGAAAATATTAGATGAATCAATGGCCCCTGCCGCTGGCCAGGTTAAGGATTACAAAGAATTTTGGGAATGTTCGGGTTTGTCCCGCTGTAAAATGTGGAGCAAAAACTGAACCAGTACTGAAATGTTTTTAGATTGAAGACACTGATGAGATAAGAAATATGACTGGGTGAAGTCAATGTTATCAGGCGTCTTGTAGAAATGTGAAAACTGCACAGTTTACTATAGTAAGTGTACTGTATGTCAGTACTGATTCAGTGAACAGTCTCTGTTTCTTAAATATATCAGTAATCATTTCAGCATCAGTAAATAAAATCAGATCACATAAATTATTATCACTCTATGTTAGGCATTTTATTATTTGTACAAGAGCCACACAGTGCACACAGTTATTTACAATCCAAGAGCAACTAATAGGTCTTATACTCGTATGAACTGCCTAACAAGATGATAAATACATCATATGGCCAATCCCACACATATATGTTTTTGAATGTCCCACTTCAGATTTAGTCCCCCCCCCCCCGTCCCCCCGTCCCCCTTGCCGTTATAATAACCTCCTCTCTTCTGGGACATGGTTTTGGGGATTTGTGCCCATTCAGGTCAGGCACTGATGTTGGGCAAGGAGGTCTGGGGCACAGTCGGCATCTCAATTCATCCCAAAGGTGTTCAGTCAGGTTCAGGTCAGGGCTCTGTGCAGGCCACATGCTGGAACAGGTTTGGGCCTCTTAGTTCCAGTGAAGGGAAATTGTGTTGCTACAGCATACAATGACTTCCTATACAATTGTAAGCTTCCAACTTTCTGGCAACACTTTAAGCAAGGCCCATGTATGGGTGTGATGGTCAGTTGTCCACAAACCTTTGGCCATATAGTGTACTGTAGATACCACATTATTGATGAGGTGATGTTGAGTAATGATGAGTGATTGATGATGATGATGATGATGATGATGATAATCATGAGCTGTATATTGCCTTTTGCCATGCCTATATCAACTGTAGTCATCATATAAAATAACACAGTGGCATTAGACTGTGGCAGGATTAGATAGCATTAGATGTTATAACATGTTATAACTACATGTCCAGGATCTTGGTGTCACCAACTCCCAGAACCCGGTCTGTATGTTGGGGGTGGGGAGACACACAGAAAAAAAACCCACTGTAGTCAAGATTTCAAATTCAATCTGCTCCTCCAGCACCATCAAGTGGCCATAGCAGTACTGCTACTACTATACAATTATGGAGGAGCTCACATCTGAGACTTCTAAAGTTAGTTTCCACAATAACGTTTACTACAACAGCCATAAAGCACGCTAGTATAATCTAACATCTGCTTTACTCAGTAAACAGTAAATTATAGCAGTGAGTCATGTAGTGGTATCATGTCTCTTACCCCAGTACGCGGGCAGCGAACCTGAGCGTACCATTCCAGGCAGTATAGGCACACCTGCACACCTTGGCCAATGAACAGACACGTCCACATAATAATGTTCCAGACCGGACTCTTGCGCTTATCATTGAGGGTGAAGTTGAAGACCACTATGATAGTAGATACATATTCTTATTTTTACTGATATATATATATCAAAAAAGCTGTATTTAAAGTGCAAATACACATATTTAAAGGCAGGTTTTCCACAAAACATGTTTTAATCTCTATTACTTAAAAGGTATTGAAAAAGTGCTTTTGCCAACCCAGGGAGGAGCGTGCACATTTGTGAGGTACATTGTTGTGCGCTGTCTTACCTCCAATAATTGCGAACAGACAGAACATCACAGGGTAGAAAAAGCCAAAGCCCATGGTAACAGCATATTCATGAACAAAAGCTGAAACTGCAAACACAGACAGTGTGGCGACTGAACGGAGACGATGGCCCGATAACTGAGAAGAAGATGAGGGAGTGGGATGAAAGAGATTAGCAGAATTTAGTGTTTCATTTAGAGTCTTGGACAGGCACTATGTATGTGGAGATAATTACAGAAACAATTAAGATATAAAGTGTCTTACCCAGAGGAAGTCCCGGTAGGCATAATAATAGAGCCAGTCATGCACCACAATGTTCCAGGTGCGGTAGTAGTTAGCAAAGGAGGTGGAGTTCCACCAGTCCTAATCATAGGAAGGAGATGAGATATGTGATTGTTTTCATTGGAATGTACACACTTTGATTTTTTTATGCATGTGTGGCAGGTTGGGAAAACCCTTCACGTGGTGAAATTTTTACATTTTATACTACACATAAATATGAAAACTACAGGTTTTCCTGAACTAAAATAAAAAAGAAATCCAGAATTTTTTTGCATGTATCTCAACCACAAGTATATTTACAGCATTATGAAATCTGCTTATCCCAAAAGTGAAAAGGGAGAAAATTGGCTTTAAAAACTGTGATCAAAGGCTGACATTTATTCACTGTGTGTGGAAATCACACTTTGATAGCAAGGTTTTAGGTTTGCATTTAGACTGCATTTACTGATGCATTTGTTAAACTGGCTCCTTACCTGACAGGATGGTTGCAGGAAGATAGCCTAGGCAAATTTTGAAAGTAAATAAAAACATTTCCAAAAAAAAAAAAAAAACCATTTAGTCAGAAAAGTCTGAGTTTTCATGTTTTTTGGATCTTGCCAGAATTCAGCTGATGGTTTTTCCCAGACCACCACACATATGTAATTAAGTGTAAGTCTAGCAGTGGATGAGATTTCTCACTTTATAAAACATCCGATCAGCAAAGCGCAGCATCTCAGCAAAGGCATTGAGCCAACAGTGCAGAAATGCAAAAAAGCCCAATAGAAGCATCAGCATACCTGACAGAGATAGACAACACAAGTACATACACTTATTTTAAAAGCAATATAGATATGCGTCATTCTGCATGAGACAGTATATAAAAAAAACGCTATTAAGAGGACCCACAGTTCATGACCCATAAGTTCATGATACTGTGTTTGGACAAGCGCACACACACACACACACACACACACACACACACACACACACACACACTGTGCAGACTTTTTGATTAATATCTTGTGCAACAGTCTAAACAATTCTATCTCATCTCTCCTAAATATGGCCTACATGTGCATATCTCTACCCTCCTCCATGTGTGTGTGTGTGTGTGTGTGTGTGTGTGTGTGTGTGTGTGTGTGTGTGGCAGAGACAGAGAGAGAGCCCTCAGAAAACAGAAATATGTTGTCATATATGGGGAAAATATGCAATTTATTCACTAATATATGGCATGCTCTTTATAGCATGTACAGTGCCTATAGAAAATCATCATACCCTGTCAAAATCCTTACCTTTTGTCACATTACACCCTGAAAATTTAAATAAATTAAATCTAACTTTTGCCAGCTGTATTTACACATTATAACCCTCGACATCTATGTGAAAATAACATTTTAAAAAATTCTGAACAACTATTAAAATTGAATTAGTGAAATACCTGGTTTGGATAAGTGATCAGCCCCTTAGAGTAACTATTATAAACTTGCTCAGGTACAACCAGTCACTTCCCAGATCACATACCATGCTAGTTGCCCCCCACCTGACATCAACTTCAGTGGTTTTGATTACTTCATAAGAAAACCGGCTGTTCCATGATGGTTCCATTACTAGTAGTGTATGGCAACGCAAAGAATACACCATGGTTGGAAAGGTGCTTTCAAAAGGGCTCCGGGACAAAGTTGTGGAAAAGCACAAGTTAGGAGAAGGATACAAAAAGATTTCAAAGGTTTTAACTATCCCTCTGAGTACCGTTCAGAGCATTATTAAGAAGTGGAAAGCGTATGGCACCACCAACCCCTTGCTTAAATCGGGCCATCCCTCCAAACTGGATGATCAAGCCAGGAGGATATTGATCAGGGAAGCTACCAAGAGGCCAATGGCAAGTTTAAAGGACTTACAAGTCCTTATGGCAGAGATTGGTCAGTCTGTGCATGTGACAAGCATCTCACAAGCTTTACACAAAGCTGGCCTGTATGGCAGGGTGGCAAGAAAGAAGCCTCTTCTGAAAAAGCTTTGCAAAAAAACACTTGGAAAATTCTAATGCCATATGGCAAAAGGTTTTATGGTCAGATGAGACCAAGATTGAACTTGCAAGTGTTATGTTTGGCAAAAACCAAACACAACACACCACCCAAAACATGACTTGAAGACAGCAGTCAATCGCCGCTCACCACAAAATGTGACTGAACTCGAACAATTCTGCAAGGAAGAATGGGAAAATATTAGTATTAATTTAGTAGTAATATCTAGGTGTGCAAAGCTAATAGAGACATATCCAAACAGACTGATGGCTGTAATTAAAGCAAAAGGTAGCTCTACGAAGTATTAAATCATGGGACTGATCACTTTTCCAACTCTGTTATTCTAGTTTTTTTTTTACGTTTAAGAGCTGTTGCCTTTTTACGTTACTTGAATGTTGTAAGGCAGAATGTGTAAATAAAACAAAAAATATATTTTTAATGGGTTTTGATTTCAGGTTTTAAGACAAAAAAAGTGACTATTTCAAAGGGGTATGATGATTTTCTATAGGCACTGTATAGCACTTCTACATACGAATACTGAGAACAGTTTAAGATATAGCATTATTTATGTTTATTTTGAAGTGTCAAAAAGTTATGATACTGTTAATATGCCACTGGTAACTTAATTTTTTTTTTTTAATTAAGGGGGTGGGGGTGTATGCATATTCACATTCAGTCCCCTCTGAAAGTATTGGAACAGCAAAGCCAATTCCTTTTTTTTTCGCTATACACTGAAGAGATTTGGGTTTGAGATCAAAAGATGAATATGAGACGACATATCAGAAACATTGTGAGAGCTGTGAAGAAAAACCCAGTAAGTGACATCAGCAAAAACCTCCACAGGGCAGGGGTGAAGGTATCACAATCCACCGTTTGAAGAAAACTTTGAGGGCAGAAATATCACTCATCAGCAGTAAGAATCAGAAAGCCAGACTTGAATTCACAAAGAAATACAGACATGAGTCACAAAGTTCTGGGACCAAGACAAACCTCTATCAAAGTAATGGAAAGGCCAAAGTGTGAAGAAAGAAATTATCTGCTCATGATCCAAAAACATACGAGTTAATTGATCAAGCATGGTGGAAGTAGTGTCATGGCTTGGGCTTGCATGACTGCTTTTGGAACAGGCTCACTAGTCTTTATTGATGATGTAATTTGTTACATTTATATAGTGCTTTTCTAGACACTCAAAGCACTTTACATTGTATGGGGGGGAAATCTCCTCAAACACCACCAGTGTGTAGCATCCACCTGGATGATGCGACAGCAGCCATAGTGCGCCAGAACGCCCACCACACACCAGCTATTGGTGGAGAGGAGAGGAGAGCAATATAGCCAATTCAGGGATGGAGATTATATCTGGAGCCATGTTAGTTAAGGGCCAATGGGGGAATTTTGGGTGGGAGGGGATTTTTAATGACCACAGAGAGTCAGGACCTCAGTTTAACGTCTCCGAAAAGACGGTGCTCTTTTTACAGTATAGTGTAGCTTCAGTGCGAAACCAGGCGAGAACTGTAGGGTGATATGGCTCTGACATAGAGGATTCGATACTCATGCAACCAACCAACATCAACTTTTTTGTTTAATTAATCTTACAGTATTGTACCTTGAAGTGTTAGACATATTGTATAAACCCAATTGTACAAAATATCGCAATTGCAATTACAGGTTGTAATACTACATAATGTGGAAATGTTCAGGGGGGTGAATACTTATGCAAGGCACAGTATATTGGTTCAGGTTTAAGTAGGCTTTTTCAGTCCTCTCATAACAGACAGATGTATATACTGTCTATACATTATACAATCCAGTATACTGGTTAGCAATATATTGCCATCTGTGGTATAATCTATAATATCCAGGTATTATAATAATAATAATAATAATAATAATAATAATAATAATAATAATAATAATAATAATAATAATAATAATAAGAAGAAGAAGAAGAAGAAGAAGAAGAAGAAGAAGAAGAATGGTTTGTTTTACCTGTATAGAAGCCTGATAATAAGTGTGCGTGTGTGCGTGTGGTATCTACCTGGTAAGGTTGAGTGAAACACAGCCAGAACCAGAGTACGTCGGCTGAATTGCTGATTGCTCTTATACACAGGGATACACAGACGTACCAGGATAAAGTAGAGGTAAAACAGACTTCCCAAAACCTACAGCAGTATGGAGGGTTCAGAAGGATAAAATATATAATTTAATGTCAGAATTCTCAATTAATTCAGCATTAATATCAAGTGAGTAATATGATTAAAATCTGAAACTGGGTCACCATTGCAAAGTTCCTCCTCACATAGTTCCATCTGATATAGGGGTTTCTGGGAATGAATACCAAAACATTAAACATATTTATTTTGTGTTTGATATAATTTATAATTCCAGTAGTCTTTGAGAGTGGATTAGCGGATTGATCTAATGATTCAAAAATGAGAGATTTTTACCGAGGGTATGTCTCCCTGTAGATCAGAGTTGGGCAAAACAAAAAGTATAGATAGCTGGAAAGAGTAGGGAAGCTGGCAGCTTCACCTGGAACACACACAAAAATAACATTTAGAGTTTCATTGCAGTTTAATCCCAAGGCAGTATTTTCAAAGCCCATATTTTGAGGATTGGTCTTGGATATTATTTTTAATCCTACACAACATCTAAGTAATGTATACAATCAAACACTGATTTATTTACAGTAACCTCTTTATACTGGTCAGGGTTTTGATGAATCCAGAGCCTATCATGGGAACACTGCACAAGGCAGGTATACACACTGGATGGGACGTCACTGCAGGGCACCATGCACACACATATTCACACACTCGTACACTCATTTAGAGCAGTCAATCTAACTATGTGGATGTAAAGGTTTTTGGGAAGAATCCCATGCAGGCACGGGAAGAATATGCAATACTCTGCACAGACAGTAATCCAAGCTCATGATTGAACTAAAGACCCTGGAGCTGTGAGGTGGCAACACTACCCACTGCCAAATGTATTCCAAATTGGTTCTGTAGGACCCCAAAACACATCTAAACCAGGTATTCAGTGCTCTTAATTGCTCTTAAGTCTTTGTGTGTTGGAAGCTGGGAGAGAGCAAAAACGTGGACCATCTGAGAGTCCCAGAGGACTGAATGAAAGGCGGCATTAGAAGGTTTACTAAGCAAGCTAAGTAGAATTACCTTTCTTTGATTTGGCTCTGATGACTGCCACCACCATCTCCCGAATAAAGGAATAGCTCTTCATCAGGAATCGTATCTGGAATAAAGCATCCAGTAAGGTCAGGTTTTATCCAAGTCTTTAGCAAACATTGTTTTACTTTAATGCAGCGGTTCTTAACCTTTTTGCGAGTGTGACCCACTTTCAAGAATGCCATTGTTTTGTGACCCCCCCACAAATCCAAAAAGAAGCCACAGCTTCTCTGTGAACCTCTGTGTACACTGGTTTAAAATCAAAGTTTTCCCGTGACCCACCCTACTACCACTTTGCGACCCCCAGGTTAAGAACCGCTGCTTTAACGTAATTATTAGAGCATGACAAAAGTCCTATACATGTCACTACCCATCCTTGTCATTTTGTACCAGAGCACAGCAGTACAGAATAATTCACCATGCCCTCTCCTGTATCTCAAGAACTATGGATTGGTCATAACTATGTACTATGATGAAAATGAATTATTTACTGGTGTTATCTTCTTGGTATCACACAATAATTAGTCAAAACGACCAAAAATAGTAGCCATTTTTGCTTCACATTTTGTTTTTTGCTTTACACTGAAGACATTTGGGTTTGAGATCAAAAAATTAACAATAGATCAGAATTTAAGCTTTCATTTACTGATATTTACATCTAGATGTGGTAAACAACTTAAAACATGGTATCTTTTGTTTGAACCCACCCATATTTCAAGTGATCAAAAATACTGAAGCATGTGACTGACAGGTGTTTCTTGTTGCCCAGGTGTGGCCTGTTAGATTGACTGTTTAAACAATTAAAAGCTCTGAATGTATACTCTTGGTTTGAGCCCTGGGTTTCGCTTGTGAAGACTGCATTTGCAGAATGACTCATCAGAATAAGAATCAGAAAGCCAGATAGGAATTAGCAAAGAAATACAGAGATGAGCCACAAAAGTTCTGGAACCAAGATTAGCCTCTATCAAAGTGATGGAAAGGCCACAGTGTGGAGAAAGAAAGGATCTGCTCATGATCCAAAACATATGGTCATATTGGTCAAGCATGGTGGAGGTAGTGTCATGGTATGGCTGCTTCTGGAATGGGCTCACTAATCTTTATTGATGATGCAACTCATGATGGTAGCAGAATGGATGTTCCAATACATTTGCTCACCTAATAATTGGGTGGTCTGCCACCAAAAGTGTCATGTTGTAAGTTGTTTAACACATCTAGATGTAAATGTCAGGAAATGAAAGGTGAAATTTTTATTTATCGTCTCATATTTATCTTTTGATCCAAAACCCAAATGACTTCAGTGTATAGCAAAAACGAAATAATAATTGCTGTTTCAATACTTTCAGAGGGGACTATATACACTCACTGGGCACTTTATTAGGAACACTATTCTAATACTGGGTAGTCCCTCCCTTTGCTCTCAAAACAGCCTCATTTCTTGGTGGCATGGATTCCACAAGATGTTGGAAACATTCCTTTGAGATCATGTTGGCATGATTGCATCACACAATTCCTGCAGATTTTCCAGGTGCACTTTTGTGCTGCGAATCTCCCACTCTACCACATCCCAAAGGTGTTCTAATGGATTCAGATCCAGTGACTGGGAAGGCCACTGAAGAACATTGAACTGATTGTCATGTTTATGAAACTAGTTTGAGATTACTTTTGCTTTGTGGCATAGTGCATTTTCATGCTGGAAGTAGCCATAAGAAGATGGGAAAATTGTGGCCTTGAATGGATGCACATGGTCAGCAAACAACTCAAACAGGCTCTGGAATTCAAGTGATGATTGATTGGTATTAACAGGCCCAAAGTGTGCCAAGAAAACATTCCCCACACCACCTCCACCAGCCTGGACTGTTGGCACAAGGCAGGTTGGGTCCATGGATTCATGCTATTGGCACCAAATTCTGACCCTACCATCTGTGTGTCTCAGCAGAAATCAAGATTCATCAGACCAGCCTACGTTTTCTGGTCTTCAACCGTCCAGTTTTGGTGAGCCTGTGCCCACTGCAGCTTCAGCTTTATGTTCTTGGCTGACAGAAGTGGAACTTGATGTGGTTTTCTGCTGTTGTAGCCCATCCTCCTCAAGGTTCGATGTGTTGTGCATTCTGAGATGCTTTTCTGCTCACCACAATTGTACAGAGTGGTTATCTGAGTTACTGTAGCCTTTCTGTCAGCTCGCACCAGTCTGGCCATTCAACGTTGACCTCTCTCATCAACAAGGTGTTTCCGTCTGCTTAACTGCTGCTCACTGGATGTTTTTTTCTTTAGTGCACCATTCTGAGAAAACTCTAGAGACTGTTGTGTGTGAAAATCCCAGGAGATCAGTAGTTATAGAAATAAACCAGCCTATCTGGCACCAACAATCATGCCACAGTCAAAATGACTGGAATAACATTTTTCCCCATTCTGATTGTTGATGTGAGCATTACCCGAAGCTGCTGGCCCATATCTGCATGACTTTATGCATTGCACTGTTGCCGCACAATTGGCTGATTAGATAATTGCATGAATGGTCTGATAAGTTTACCCTAGCAATGAGCACTTAATTCCTGCCACAGTGAATAACCTTTATAGACCTCCTAACTATTGCTGTGATTAAAGCATTATATTATACTTATCTCATTACTCACTGCTTGCCGCAATTCCCTTTCCTTTTCAATGTATGACTATTTGCTACGTATATTATCAATTCTCTCTAGAAATTTGAGTTCAGTTTCTTTCAAGGAGTTTTTCCTTATCTCTGTCTGTTCACTTTCATGAACTCCACCGTAATCTTGATTCTCTCTATAATGTGCTTTCCTTCTGGCCTTTGGCCCTCTCTTTGCTGATCAGACCAGTCACGATTGGAATTACATTATGCACATAGCTGTATTGTACAATGTTCTTTGTCTAAACACATTTGTTTTATTTAATATAAGTACTTGTGTTACCTGTTTGTTGAAGAACAGTGGCTAATGTATTGGAATACTTAACTTTGTTATTAACCTAATACCAGCAGTAAATGGGGGACACTGACAGACAGTGAACTGATGGAGCATGAAGCAGGACAATGTATGATTATCAGACTCAAGTCATACTTGCTGGCTAATCATTTAACAAGTGAGGTTGTGCAAACATCATCTAGCCTTGAAATATCACTGAGCTGAGTTACACATAAATGAGAGCATGCCAATTGTGACTCATTCCTATTGTATTCTCAAAATACCTGTTCAAGGATGATGATGAAGCGTGATGCTGGGGGCAGCTGGTAGTGCAGGACAACATACACAGGGAAATACCCTAGCACACTCATTTCTGCTGCCAACAGCACTATAGCTGTTGCTATTGATGCTAGCATCTTCCAGTGGTAGTGATGTTCCCTCCACTGGCTCAGAATATAGTATGGTCCAAGCAGGGTATAACTGAACATGATAAGCCAGGCCCATATGACAGTGCCCAGCTGGCCAAAGGCATAGAAGAACAAGTCAAAATCTAGAACCAGCCTGAAATAAGGAAACAATGTGTCAGATACAATTAAAGTATGTTGTCCATCCATCCATTTTCCATATCACTTATCCTACACTGGGTAGTGGGGGAGCCTGGAGCCTATCCCAGGGAACTCAGGCACAAGTATGCTATAGTATATTTATAAGATAAAGTATGCTGTATAATTGCTAAGGTTCTTACAACTCAATATTTGTAACAAAGAGATGTAGAATAGGTATGGCAAACACACCTGCCCTGGTCAATATAGTCCACTGCCAATGTGCTGATTATGAAGAGGAAGAGAGCAGCAACGAACATGTGATAAATGGTCTGGATGTGACTGATCTCAAACAGCTCGCTAGAGAAAAATTAAATTAAATTAAAAGTAGAATACTTCTGTATAAATATTCCCTGCATTACAGACATACAGTCTTAATTTCTATTCATACTTACTCAAGTATGGACTGCCTGGCCACAAAAACCTTTCCATCTTGCATTCTATGTCTGAAATCATAAAGATTAATTTACTTTTTCTTTTACACTGCACTTGATATTACTGCAAAGAGCTGGGGAAAAATAGTGATCACATTTTATGGTTTTACCTCCTAGCTTTTCCATCAGTCTGTTGGTGTGTATTCTCAACTGCATTTGAATGTGCACTTTGGGAGAATGACTGTAATGAGTCTGTAAGCACTTTGTCCAACACCTCACTCATCTGAGCTTTTACTTGCTCGATGACCTCTGCTTTTATCCGCTGTTTAGGGAAGAGTGATATATCAGCATGTGTTCCGAGAACATAGATTGCTTTTAAAGCAGATAAGGGGCAACATGACCTATAAACCTGTATAATAGCTCACAGGTTTTTATGATCTCAAGACTTGGGCAAACGTCTCTTACCTCTACATGCCTTGTTCTCTGCAGCATATCTTCTGAATTAAACTCTGTGTGTTTGGCATCTGCAAACATACACACCTTTCTGTTCACTGACCACCCAATGTACTTTAAAGCACTTCACCATAATAATAATTTAGTTATGTTTTCAATTTTAAAAAGACTGAAAGATGTGTGGATTCATACCC